>CM056052.1:551539727-551735391 GCA_029574335.1 Rana kukunoris | reverse complement strand
GCAAAGGATATTATTGAATTTATTGTTTAACCTATGTGATTTTATGTATCTTACTAATTTTTGTATTAAAGTATATTTTTTCTTAAAATTCTTTTCCCGTCTCTGCCTGTAAAGTCCGCCCCGTTACTGTTTTTTTAGCAGTCACAAAACCTTTCTATTGAATATTACGGATAATGGCATATGTGAGTGCCTTTATGTTTTCCCCTTCCCCATTTTCATTTTGATTCCAAGTTTTATACACTTAACTGGATTTTTTTTTTTTTCCAAAGACATGTAGCAGAATACATCGTGGCTTACATTTATGACTAAATTAGATTTTATTGGATTTTTTTTAAAAATAGAAGAAAATTATTGTTTTTGTTTTTGTTTTTTTTTTTCCAAATTTCTGCTCTTTTTTTTCGCTTATATCGTAAAAAAAAAGGAGCCATGAATAAATACCACCAAAAGAAAGCTCTATTTGTGTGAACAAAATTATAAAAATGTAATATGGGTACAGTGTTGCACGACCGCGCAATTGTCATTCAAAGAGTGACAGCGCTGAAAGATGAAAATTGGTCTGGGAAGGAATGGGGGTGAAAGTGCCCGGTATTGATGTGGTTAAAAAAAAAAAAAAAAACCTGAACCTTTTAGTGATCCTTTAATTTTTTTTTTTTTTTCAAAGAACATAAGATAATCCCAGCTTTTGTTATGAGGGCTGTATAGGTGTTGATCCTGGCGGAAGATATTGTCACCTGGCGGAAGATATTGTTGTTGTTAAATACCGTTTTACACTTCTCCCCCAGAGATTCGAGAACAATTCACGTCTTCAGCCATATATATGACTCTGTGGATTAACGCCTACGCAGACTCCTGACAACAAAGGATGAGATTGTCATGAGAACGGGGTGCTTCCACCACTCTGTTCTTTAAAAAAATCAACATTTACACTCAGGGCCGTCCGCCCTATAAGCTCATTATGCAAGCCGCTTAGGGCCCCCCAAAATACTAGAGGCCCCCGCCTGGTGAGAAGTCCTTTTCGGCCCCTCACCCCGCTTCTGCATGGGAGAAGAGGTAAGAAGTCAGCACCCCCTGCTTCTCACTTTAATGTAAGATGTCATTTCCGACAGCAGAACACCCCCTCCCCCCGCTTCTCAACTTTAATCTTTAATGTGACATGTCACTGTCGATAGCGAAATATATGATAACTGCAATCAGTGACACTGCGGGGGGTGATGGGGGGAGGGGGGGTATATGTGCCTATGTGTGTGGTGTCAGTGTAGTGTAGTGTTAGTGCCGCCGAGAGGAGAGATTACATCACTTCCCACTTCCTGTGTTTACACAGGAAGAGGGCGGGTGGCGGAAGTGCTTTGACTGGGAGCGATCCGGACAGAAGGACAAAAACGAACAGCCACCCCCTCATCTGGGATCGCTCCTACAGCCTACGGAACTGCCGCATGTACCGGGAGGGGGGGTGGTCGGACCCCCGACCCACATCTAGGCATGGGAGAAGAGGTAAGAAGTCAGCACCCCCTGCTTCTCACTTTAATGTAAGATGTCATTTCCGACAGCAGAACACCCCCTCCCCCCGCTTCTCAACTTTAATCTTTAATGTGACATGTCACTGTCGATAGCGCCCCCCCCCCCCCCCCCCAGCTTCTCAACTTTAATGTGACATGTAATTTTGCTTAGGGCCCCCATGGAGGCCAGAATCGGCACTATTTACACATTCCATGGTGATGGGGGGGGGGGTGTCTGTGATCTAAATGGTGGGATATGTTCCTGAAACTCTTCAGAACCGTATCTTTCATACAATGTGAAACTTCTTCAACACTAAAAAACAAGTTCAGTCAAATGTGACCGACTACTACCAGTTGTACCGTGACCGGGATACATGAGAACCTTCAGACATTTTATTTTTTTGTTTTTTTGGCTTGAAGTCTTCTCCTATACACAAGTCTCTTTGTTGCCTGGAGATGCCCAGTATGTGTCGGGGTGTCCCGTCAGTTGATCGTCTTGTGGCTGGAAAGGAGCTGACGCGTTTGGTGATAATGAAATCCAGCCTTAGGCAATCCATTTGGCGCTTAGAATAGAGTTGGTGGGTGGCGTGTAGTAATTGGCATGTTGTAAACTGCGGGATTTAATGGGAACACAAAGCTGCTTCTGGACATGCAATGTTTGCGTAGAATAAATATAACGGACACCTTGTAGACGTAGACGTGGGGGTGGAACGGGCTCAGAGCAGATCATAAAGGGGGAGAAAACAGATGCATGAGGAGGCAGTAGGAGTGAATCGTGGATATGAAACAATAGAAACTTGGCCACAAAAATGGAGGCCTACTGGTGGGTTGATTCTCCTCCCCCCCCCCCCCCGAGGTATAAGTGCACCGGGGGGGGATGGATGTGTCCCCACTCAGGACTGGTTAACGACCATATTCTCATTGCACGTAATTCCTGGGTTGGGCTCAGAAGAAGTGGGTGCTGCAGCAATGACCGACTGGAGGCATCGCAGATCATCTTTGCCAGCACACCACAGATCAGCAAGTTGCGTCCAAAACATTTTAGTGTAAAACGCATCACAGTAGACAAAGAGAAACCTTAGTCAGTGGGGAGCGGCACCAGCGGCCACATCCCCAAGGTGCCCAGGACACGTGCCTGCTTGCGCTTCAGTCAGTGGGGAGCGGCACCAGTGGCAACATCGCCAGGGTCATAGGGCACATGCACGTTTGCACTTCAGGCAGTGAGGAGCGGCACCGATGGCTATATCGCCAGGGCACATGCTTGCACTCCTGTCAGTGAGGAGTGGCTCCAGCAGCTACATCACCAGGGCATGTGCCTGCTTGCACTCCAGTCAGTGAGGAGTGGCACCAGCAGCTACATCGTCAGGGCACGTGTTTGCTTGCACTTCAGTCAATGAGGAGCGGCACCAATGGCTATATCGCCAGGGCACATGCTTGCACTCCTGTCAGTGAGGAGTGGCGCCAGCAGCTACATCGTCGGGGCATGTGTCTGCTTGCACTCCAGTCAGTGAGGAGCGGCTACATGGCCAGGAAATCCAGAACGGGTGCCTGCTTGAACTTTAGTTAGTGAGGAGTGGTGCCAGGGCATGTGCCTGCTTGCACTCCAGTCAATGAGGAGTGGTGCCAGCGGCTACATTGCCAGGACACGTGCCTGCTTGCACTCCAGTCAGTGGGGAGCGGCACCAGTGGCAACATCGCCAGGGTCCTAGGGCACATGCCTGCTTGCACTTCAGTCAGTGAGGAGCAGCACCAACGGCTATATCACCAGGGCACATGCTTGCACTCCAGTCAGTGAGGAGTGGCGCCAGCAGCTACATTGTCAGGACACGTGTCTGCTTGCACTCCAGTCATTGAGGAGCGGCTACATGGCCAGGAAACCCAGGACAGGTGCCTGGTTGAACTTTAGTCGATGAGGAGTGGCACCAGCGGCTATATCGCCAGGGCACGTGCCTGCTTGCGCTTCAGTCAATGAGGCCAAAATGTATTCTGTTATATGTCTTTGGTAAAAAAAAATAAAAAAATTGTTAATTGGTTTAAAAAATAAAATAAAAATATATATATATATATATATATATATATATATATATATATATATATATATATATATATATATAATATATATATATATATATATATATATATATAATGTCTATAAATGATGGTGTGTGTGTACTGGATTTTTATTTTATTTTTTCAATACTGATAATGATGGCGATCAGCGACATATAGCGGGACTGTAATGTGGCGACAAAAAACAGCCTCATCCCCTCTGTCAGGGATCTGAGAGATCTGTGTTGTTTACATAAATAGATCTTTCTCCTGCCTTCTGCTCCATTGATCGGTGGGTTCTGTTCATGAATCATTGGCCAGGAAAAAGTGAACGGCATGTATGTGAACCAGTGACCGCGCAGGCAGGCGGGCGGGCGGGCGGAAAAGCAGGATTTACTGCAGCCAGCCTGCACTGCTGGAGTACAACTACAGTAAGCAGCTGGTAAGCAGTTAAAGTAGAATTCCACCTTCCACCTCCTAATATATACAGTGCCTTGAAAAAGTATTCATACCCCTTGACATTTTCAACATTTTGTCATGTTACAACCAAAAACGTAAATATATTTTATGTGATGGACCAACACAAAGTGTCACATAATTGTGAAGTGAAAAATAAGGGAAAAAACTGGTGCGCTACTGTGAGTAAACAGGAGTGAACTAGAGTCACATCAACTAATCTGAGGCGGCTCAATCTTAAGTGTCCACAAAACACAGGTGTAGAGATAAATTAACCACTTAAGACCCGGACCAAAATGCAGGTAAAGGACCTTGCCCCTTTTTGCGATTCGGCACTGCGTCGTTTTAACTGACAATTGCGCGGTCGTGCGACGTGGCTCCCAAACAAAATTGGCGTCCTTTTTTCCCCACAAATAGAGCTTTCTTTTGGTGGTATTTGATCACCTCTGCGGTTTTTATTTTTTGCGCTATAAACATAAATAGAGCGACAATTTTAAAAAAAATGCAATATTTTTTACTTTTTGCTATAATAAATATCCCCCAAAAATATATAAAAAAAACATTTTTTTTCCTCAGTTTAGGCCGATACGTATTCTTCTACATATTTCTGGTAAAAAAAAATCGCAATAAGCGTTTATCGGTTGGTTTTCGCAAAATTTATAGCGTTTACAAAATAAGGGATAGTTTTATTGCATTTTTTTTATTTTTTACTACTAATAGCGACGATCAGCGATTTTTTTCCGTGACTGCGACAATATGGCGGACACTTCGGACAATTTTGACACATTTTTGGGACAATTGGCATTTTCACAGCAAAAAATGCATTTAAATTGCATTGTTTACTGTGGAAATGACAGTTGCAGTTTGGGAGTTAACCACAGGTGGCGCAGTAGGGGATGTGTGACCTAATGTGTGTGTTTACAACTGTAGGGGGGTGTGGCTGTAGGTGTGACGTCATCGATCGCGTCCCCCTATTACAGGGATGACGCGATCGATGCTACGGCCACAGAGAAGCACGGGGAAGCCGTTCTTCCGCTCCAGGGACAGATCGCCGCACTCCAGCGGCGATCGGGTCCGCGAATCCCGCGGTACCGGTCCTGGAGCTTCGGAACAAATAGGATGTGGGGAGTGTGGAGGGAGAGAAAGAAAACATGCCTCCAATGGTGAAGTATGTAGATGCCAATAAAAGTGGTTTTATTGTAAAAATAGGTAAAAGATATCAAAACAAAAGTCCAAAAATGCAAAACAGGCTAGATGCAAAATAAATAAATAAATAAGACGAGACGGAGCGATCGTAATGCGATCCCCTGATGAAGTCACGAGGCACGTGACGTAACGACGTAGGGAAACGGAGATCACGTGACACCCGCGCAGGCCGGAGGCCAATAGACTTAGCGGTAGCGGCATTATGATCGCTCCGTCTCGTCTTATATATTTATTTATTTTGCATCCAGCCTGTTTTGCATTTTTGGACGTTTTGTTTTGATATCTTTTACCTATTTTTACAATAAAACCACTTTTATTGGCATCTACATACTTCACCATTGGAGGCATGTTTTCTTTCTCTCCCTCCACACTCCCCACATCCTATTTGTGGAGTACTGAGCCCGGACCATCTCAGATATAAGGAAGAGGAAGAGGGAATCCAATTGAGAAATCGAGACCTCAAATGCAGCAGGATCCATCACTATATGCCTATATATAGCAGCCCGAAGGTAAGGGAACTACAACACTCCTTTGGATTTGAAAGATCTTGTACAGCATTTTAAGTGAAGACTTCAACCACTCTACACCCAGTCCACCACTGTATAGAGACAGTCCAGCATCTACCACACCTGACACACAGTGCCACTCACATTGGTTGATGAGGATTTCATTTATTGGCATTCAGATGCACTTGTTACATGGGACTTTTTAGTTTGATAATTTAGCATTGTCACCACCGTCTTCACACATCTCAAGACTTGTAGAAGTGTTTATGGTTTTGTAATAGTGTATTATTGGTTTAGTGTTTACACATCCCCGTTTTGAAGCGCTTATCACTATTTTATTTTATATAATTGTGAAGTGGAAGGAAAATGATGAATGGTTTTCAAAATGTTTTTACAAATAAATATGTGAAGTGTGTGTGGGGCGGGGGCCATTTGTATTTAGCCCCCTTTACTTTGATACCCCTAACTAAAATCTAGTGCAGGGGTCTCCAAACTTTTCAAACAAAGGGCCACTTTATTGTCCTTCAAACTTTAGGAGGGCCGGATTGTGGCCAGCGGGGGGCAGAAAATGTCCTGGACCCAGCTTCAGTGAGAATGTGGCCTCGGGGTTGGTGGTCGGTGGGAGGGGGAGTAGGGGCCCCCTATCGGTGGGAGGGGGAGTAGGGGCCCCCTATCGGTGGGAGGGGGAGTAGGGGCCCCCTATCGGTGGGAGGGGGAGTAGGGGCCCCCTATCGGTGGAGGAGGAGGAGTAAGTATCCCATTATTGATAATGGTGCCCCCTTGTTGGTATCAGTGGGAGAAATGGTGCCCCAAGAGCCACATAAAGGCTAGCAAAGGGCCGCAGTTTGGAGACCCCTGACCTAGTGGAACCAATTGCCTACAGAAGTCACCTATTTAGTAAATGGAGTGCACCTGTGTAATTTAATCTCAGTATAAATACAGCTGTTCTGTGAAGCACTCAGAGGTTTGTTAGAGAGCTTTAGTGAAGAAACGGCATCATGAAGGCCAAGGTCTGGTATGCTGACTAACCGGTGTAAGAAAGATCGGTATACTTGCCTATTTTTTTAGCGCACTCCAGTCACATAATGCTGCATCAGCCTGCAGGGGAGAAGAGAGACCACAAGGGAGAGGAGCCTATGGGTGATGTCATCGTTCTAGACTTTACCAGCCATTGTCGGAGCGCTCTCTCTCTCTCTCTCTCCTCTCCCCTGCAGCTGCTGCTGGCTGACACAGGGGATCATGTGACCAGAAAGGGCTGAAAATAGGTAATATACATCTTTTATTTTTATTTTTATTTTTTTAACACAAGTTGGTCAGTGTAGTTTATTTTTTTTGGAGGGGGGTAGGGTAGCCTGAAATTCTACTTTTAGCTGATATTGACATTCTCCTACATCTGATATAAAAAATATTCTGATCAGGTTTTTCCTTCGATCCGGCAAAAAAATTGATAAAACATCTAAGAGATGGTTCCTGTATCTGGTTATCTGTATAGCAGAAGAAGTCGTAAATCCTCAACCAGGTCATAGAAGTACTATAAGCTGATCTAACAAAGCATTGTATGAAATGTGTTGTTATTGTGGGAATCTGCTCTCCCTCTCCTCGGCGCTCCCTCCCCTCGGCTCGTCGGCGGAGACGTATGTTTTCTATTACAGAACATCAAAGCTTCTCTCTCGCTCGCCGTCAGAATCACGTTCAGACCTCACATGTTCTCCCCATCATGGAGGAAAGTGTCTCCCTGGCACACACCTGGCACATGGCACAGCATAATGCTACCCATGTTATGTTGCCAGTGTTTATATGCAGAGCGTTAAATGTGTTAGCAGATTTAGATACACTAACAAATTGAAGCCAAACTCCGGCTCACACTTTATAATCAGTTACAGAAAACGATTTTCTTTTTTTCTTTTGGGAAGAAGGATTTACAGAAAAAATAAAGTCAGTGTTAAAGGAGAAGTCCAGCCTCAGCTTTTTAGACTCGGCTTCTCCTCTGGGTCACAGGAGTGCAATTCGTTTTGCACTCCTGTGACCCGTTTTCTGAAGTCCGCTCTCCGCTGACGTCACTGCCGCCAGTCGGGGCAGAGCGTCATCCCGACTTAAAGTCTGGAACCCCTTCCGCCCTGATCGTTGGTAGTCTCGGCATTCTCAGCGAGCCGCTAAGCACCGATTCCCACAATAACACATTTCATACAATGCTTTGTTAGATCAGCTTATAACACTTCTATGATCTGGTTGAGGATTGTAACATGACAAAATGTCAAGGGGTGTGAATACTTTTTTTCAAGGCACTGTATATAAGGGGCCAAGCCCAAGCCCTGAAAAAACAACCCCACACCATAATTCCCTCCTCCACCAAATGATTGGGACCAAGGTCTATAAAGACATGGATGAGCAAGTTTGGGGTGGAGGAACTCTTCTGGGAAGGCCGTCCACAAGGTTTAGGAGTGTGTCTATGAGAATGTTTAATCATTCTTCCAGAAGAGCATTTGTGAGGTCAGGCACTGATGTTTGAAGAGAAGGCCTGGCCTCAACCTGATAGAACACCTTTGGGATAAATTAGAGCAGAGATTACGAGCCAGGCCTTCCCATCCAACATCAGTATATGACCTCACAATACACTTCTGGAAGAATGGTCAAACATTCCGATTGACACCCTCCTAAGCCTTGTGGACGGCCTTCCCAGAAGAGTTCCTCCACCCCAAACACGCTAATCCATGTCTTTATAGACCTTTGTCCCAATCATTTGGTGGAGGGGGGATTATGGTGGGGGGGGGGGGGCGGGATTATGGTGTGGGGTTGTTGTTCAGGGGTTGGGCTTGGCCCCTTAGTTCCAGTGAAGGGAACTCTTAAAGCGGAGTTCCACCCAAAAATAGAACTTCCGCTTAATCCACTCCTCACCCCCATACATGCCACATTTGGCATGTCATTTTTTGGGGGGGGGGAGTGGGGGCTTCAGAAGGAGTTGGCCTTCCTGTCCCACTTCCTCCTTCCGCCGAGGGGCTGGTTAGGCGAATAAGCTTAATGGCCTACAGCAGCTCCTCCCTGTAGGCGACCGCCTAGGTCACTGACAGGTCCTAGACGATCGTCTGTCCAATCTGCGGCGGACCGCGCCGCTCGCGCATGCGCAGTTGGGTGCCGGGCTGTGAAGCCGAAGGCTGTCACGGCTGTGTGCCCACAGTTAGAATGAAGATGCCGGCTGGGGAGGGGGGGGAGGAGCCGAGCCCCGGCCGGCGCGTCGCTGGAACGTGGAGAAGGTAAGTGAATGTTTATTAAAAGCCAGCAGCTACACTTTTTGTAGCTGCTGACATTATAATAAACATTACATTTGGCTGGAACTCCCCTTTAACCACTTAAGGACCGCCTACTGCACATTTACGTCGGCAGAATGGCACGGCTGGGCACATCAACGTATATATACGTTGATTTTAGTACCCAGCCGTGGGTCACGGGCGTGCGCCCGCGACCCGGTCCGAAGCACCGGGACCGCGGGATTCGCGGACCCGATCGCCGCTGGAGTGTGGCGATCCGTCCCTGGAGCGGAAGAACGGGGAGAGCCGTGTGTACACACGGGGCTTCCCCGTGCTTCTCTGTGGCTGTAGCATCGATCGCGTCATCCCTGTAATAGGGGGACGTGATCGATGACGTCACACCTACAGCCACACCCCCCTACAGTTGTAAACAAACACATTAGGTCACACATCCCCTACAGCGCCACCTGTGGTTAACTCCCAAACTGCAGCTGTCATTTCCACAGTAAACAATGCAATTTAAATGCATTTTTTGCTGTGAAAATGACAATTGTCCCAAAAATGTGTCAAAATTGTCCGAAGTGTCCGCCATATTGTCGCAGTCACGAAAAAAATCGCTGATCGCCGCTATTAGTATTAAAAAAAAAAAAATTAATAAAAATGCAATAAAACTATCCCTTATTTTGTAAACGCTATACATTTTGCGAAAACCGACCGATAAACGCTTATTGCGATTTTTTTTTTTACCAAAAATACGTAGAAGAATACGTATCGGCCTAAACTGAGGAAAAAAAGTTTTTTTTAGGGCTGTGCAAATTAACTTTTAATCGATCGATTAATCTTTAATTTTTTTGATCGATCAAAATCTTTTTGATCGATTAAAAAATTCTTATGACTGGTACTCACCTCTCTGCCGGCTTCTGGGCCTTCAGGGAGTTCTGTCAGAGATCCGGTGACATCATGGACACCGGCGGGGCTTGCCATGTCCATCTGAAGGGCTCCTTTGCTGTGCCTTCATATCTGCATGCCGGCGGGACCTTACTATCTGCCACACGCAAGCCAGGGCCGTTTTAATAGCATCTTGGGCCCCTGGGCAAAGAAATGCTCTGGGGCCCCTACAATAATGACAGTACAGGTAAACAGACATCAAGTAGGTAGAAGGCAGACTGCCTCCCCTGTGTATCTATCACTCTCAGTGCCATCATGGGGCCCCCAATTTCGGGGCAGCGTAGGCTCAAGGACCAGCTGCTTTGGGCAAATTGCAGGGGCCCCCAATGCAGCTGGGGCCCCTGGGCAGTGCCCTCTCATTAAGACAGCCCTGACGCAAGCGCTGTTACACTTCCCTCTATTACTTCCCTCTGTCAACCTGGGATTCTACAACCATCCACTGGGAGTTGTGATAGTTCCCTTCATGGGACATCTACATGCCGATGAACTGATGTTAATCCCTCCTCATCTGGATTCAGCAGTGGCATCGTTGTACACATTTTTATACCAGTATCATACTTAGCTACAGGTTTTTATGACGGCTTTTGGTACCATTTGGTATTACTCGCACCATTTTTACAGTTTATGTAGCTACATCGATTTTATCTCCAGTGCAATATTTATTTTGTTACCAACTTGAAGACTATAAAAGTTTTAATGCTCTTCCCATGGAGCGCTGCCTTTGTGTGTTTTTTGTATCCTGCTATCCATTTTTCCAGTGGTTGGTAGCTGCACTGGGAATCGGCCTGCAAGGAGATCAGCTAAAAGTAGTTGGATCTGTATGTGCGTTATAATTAATCGAAATTAGTCGATTAATCGATTAAAAAAAAAAACGATTAATCGAACACAAAAATTTTGATCATTCACAGCCCTAGTTTTTTTATATATTTTTGGGGGATATTTATTACAGCAAAAAGTAAAAAATATTGCATTTTTTTTTAAATTGTCGCTCTATTTTTGTTAATAGCGCAAAAAATAAAAACCGCAGAGGTGATCAAATACCACCAAAAGAAAGCTCTATTTGTGGAAAAAAAAGGACGCCAATTTTGTTTGGGAGCCACGTCGCACGACCGCGCAATTGTCAGTTAAAACGAAGCAGTGCCGAATCGCAAAAAGGGGCAAGGTCCTTTACCTGCATTTTGGTCCGGGTCTTAAGTGGTTAAAGTGTCAGCATACCAAGACATTTCGGACAATTTCATGCTCCTAATTTTGTGGGAGGAGTTTGGGACGGCCCCTTCCTGTTCCCACATGAGTGCGCACCAGAGCACAAAGCAAGGTCCATAAAGACATGGATGAGTGAGTTTGGGGTGGAGAAACTGGACTGACATGCACAGAGTCCTGACCTCAACCCAAATGAACACCTTTGGGATTAATTAGAGAGGAGCCAGGGCTTCTCGCCCAACATCAGTGCCCGACCTCAAAAATCCACTTATGGTCAAACATTCCCAGAGACACCCTCCTAAACCTTGTGGACGGCCTTCCTAGAAGAGGTGAAGCTGTTATAGCTGCAATGGGCGGGGCCAACTCAATATTGAACCCTACGGACTAAGACTGGGAGGCCATTAAAGTTCATGTGTGTGTAAAAGCAGGTGTCCCAATACTTTTGGTAATATAGTGTATATTTTATGAATAGTTTTTATAATTACATAATTACATTTTTTGTGTTGGACATCTTCTTTTATGACTCCTCTAAAGTCCTGGGGTATGAGCTTCGTGTCTTTAGATTTTTTTTTAATTTTTTCCCGATTTCAAAATATTTTATTTTTAGAAGATGAAAAATACAGATCATTACATCATGTTAGATAAAAGTAAAATAAAAATAAAGATTATAATTAGGAAGTCTTTAGGCTTTTATGACGGGCATAAGCTCGATTTTTCCATGGAATTGTTGTGGTAACAGAGGGTGACGTATTTTTTTTTCGGGTCGATGTAAAAATATCGTAGGGTTGTGCCTATTTATGGAAGCCGAAGCCACAACTCGCCCTGAAGGACCTCTCTTTGGAGCGCCTGTGCCGAGTTGCATAACATCGCTCCTTTTCACAATGCAATCGGATGAAGAATTGGACGGCGAGGCAGTGAATGAGGTCTATTAGACTGCTGTGTTCACGCCAGTAAATTCTATTTCATCTTTTATTTGTCTCGATATCTCCGCTTTTTTCTTAACTTGTGAGTGTCTGAAGTTCTCTCTTTTTTGGCCAGACGTTGAATTCCTCACATTGAGCGGTGCAGTAAATCAGATTTCAATAGTGTATACACATTAAAAGATGGAAGACGTGTTATCTATGTATGGATAAACTATTCGCATGTGAGGCTCTGGCTTTGTCCCAGGGTGAGGCGCATTGAGGGCTTAGAAGACCCAACCGCTCATCTCTTTATTACTTCCCTGCATTGGTCCATCTGAGGGGTTGGCATTGCAAAGACGGGACCTGCGACCGGAGTGTGGCCCAATTCCGATTCCATTTCCCCCACTGGATGTTGGGTCCCCAATGTGCGTTTCAGGGTTTGACAAATTTGCTCGGAATCTAGGAGCCAGCTAAAAAAAGTTAGGAGCCAGAGAACGCGCCCCGTCCCGCCAAGCTCGCGCGCAGAAGCGAACGCAAACGCGAGTAGCGCCCGCATATGTAAACGGTATTCAAACCACACATGTGAGGTATCGCCGCGATCGTTAGAGCGAGAGCAATAATTCTAGCTCCTCTGTAACTCAAAACATACAACCTGTAGAATTTTTTTTAAACGTCGCCTATGGAGATTTTAAAGGGTAAAAGTTTGTCGGCCTTCCGCGAGCGGACGCAATTTTGAAGCGTGACATGTTGGGTATCAATTTACTCGGCGTAACACTATCTTTCACATTATAAAAAAAAATTGGATAACTTTACTGTTTGTCTTATTTTTTTTATTAAAAAAGTATATTTTTTTCCCCCAAAAAAGTGCGCTTGTAAGACCACTGCGCAAATACGGTGTGACAAAGTATTGCAACAACCACCATTTTATTCTCTAGGGTGTTGGAATAAAAAATATATATAATGTTTGGAGGTTTTGTTTAGAGGGAAGGAGATAGCAGTGAAAAACACACATTAGAACTGCTGTTTTACTTGTAATGCCAACGGCCACCACCAGATGGCGCAAGGTCACAGAAGGAAGCTTGGGCATTCACAATTACCGGCCGTCGCATGCCCGCCGCGATTGCGTGGCAGGGGAGTTGGGGGGCGCACAGAGACACAGGATCCTGTGCCTCCGTGCGCCCCCGCTGTGCGATCGCGACGGGCAGTAATTGAGGCCGCGGCTTTGCGGTCTCATTTGCCAGCGGGCGCCAGGTTACAATTTCTTGTAGCAAATGCGACCTGGCGCCTGGATTTTTTTGAGCCCTGGGCCCATTGAACTGCTGAATCAGCTCACCATCCATGTCCCAACTGTTTTTTTCAATGCAGCCTGATCACTCCAGTGCCTATCAATGCAGCTTGATCACGGGTGTATGGGCAGGGTGGGGGGGATCAGCTATGGGTGTTGGGGTCTCCCACCACAGTGATCTCAGCAGGTCCTTGCACGCCAAGGCCTCCTGGGGGTGGGGGGGGTGGGGGGTAATGGTCCTGGGGTCAAGTTGCAGCCAGCACCCAACCCTGCGTCCCGACTACCTGGCACACCCTGCTTCCAAGAAGCCGGTCTCCGGGAGTTGTAGTTTCCTCTGCGCTGCTCTGTTTTCCACCCACCAGGCGCTTGAGCGTGGACTACAACTCCCAGAAAGCAACAGCTAGTGGTCGGCCGCCGTGGCCATGCCCACGGCCCAACTTCCTAGACCAGAATAAAAAAGGAAAAGCTAGAGCGGCTGCCCGCCATAAGTCAGGGTGGCCTGGGAGGCAATTTCCACCCTGCCCCCCAGCCCAGCCCTGCCCTGGTCTGAGGGGATGGCATTGCAGAGACGGGACCTGTGACCGGAGTGTGGCCCAATTCTAGTTCGATTTCACCCACTGGATTTTAAATCCCCAATGTCTTCCATGTCAAAGTAGTTATTTTTGTAGGTGCGATGCTGGACATCTGGCTCACGTTTTGCCCTAGATTCCAAGGCCTGTGTTTTTTTTTGTTTTTTGTTTTTTTTTTCATTTTCCTCCACCTGCATGGTGGCGTTTGTGGATGTATTGCTTAACCACTTCACTTCAGCTCCAGACCATTTGGGTGGTCAAAGACCAGGCCACTTTTTGTGATTCGGCACTGCGTCGCTTTAACTGACAGTTGTGACATGGCTCCCAAACAACATTTTTTCCCCACAAATAGAGATTTATTTTGGTGGTATTTGATCACCTCTGCGGTTTTTATTTTTTGCGCCAATAACAAGAATAGAGCGACAATTTTGAAAAAAAAATCTATTACTTTTTGCTATAATAAATATCCCAAAAAATATATATAAAAAAAAATAATGTTCTCATCAGTTTAGGCCGATACGTATTCTACATATTTTTGGTGAGAAAAAACGCAATAAGCGTTTTATTGATTGGTTTGCGCAAAAGTTATAGAGTTTAAAAAATAGGGGATAGTTTTAATGCATTTTTATAACATTTCTTGTTATTTATTTTTTACTAATAATGTGATAATCAGCGATTTTTTTTTTTTCTTTTTTCTTTTTTTTTTTTGCCCAAGTCCAGATTGGGTCAAAAAAAGTATGGATCCCCAAGTAGCTCCAGCTTCTATATTCACCTGATCTCCCCTCCCAGATTCACTGTTCCAGCAATATGGCACTGCTCCTCTTCCTTTGTTGTTTACTGACGCCCAGTGTTATCCAATCAAGTACCTGCTTGTCAAGCCTCTGCCCCCTGCCCTGAACTCACAGGAAATTGATACTGGTGTTCCTACTCTCTGCAGCAAGCAACTAAGTTTTGGCATAGGCAGGCAGCCGCCACTCTTTTCGCACATAGTGTCAGAGGCGGGGGAGGACTGTGTCTGTGTCCCGAGTCGAATGAATGGAAACAAACATTCATTGATGGGCGCCGGGGGCGGCTGCCTTTGCTGGGGCGGCTGCCTTTGCTGGGGCGGCTGCCTTTGCTGGGGCGCCGGGGCGGCTGCCTTTGCTGGAAGCTTAATTAAAAATGGTGTGGTAAACATGGGCAGGGCACAGGGGGTGGGACCAAGAGGGGCGGCAAAATGAGATTTTGCCTAGGGTGTAAAAAAAATCCTTGCGTCAGCCCTGCTGAGTGGCCCACTGCCATTACATGGAGTGTGAGGAGGAGGACATAGAAGACCTGTGTGGTCACTGGACCTTTAGAGCAAAGGCTTCTGGAAAGAGTGAAGTCTGCAGTATGGGTGCTCCAATGGAGGGGGGCGCAGGAGCAGGGGGATTTCAAGTTTGAAGCTGGCTTTAAACGGGGCTTTGGACTTCCCAGAGACTGTGCTGATTTGCCCAACATGGAACAGTGACTTGCTTGGTGGTGTGTGAGATTCAAGCAAACAAAGCATAGGTTTGTTTTTAAAAGCGAGCTCCGTCTAGGGACCCCCAAATGCCTAAATCCTTGATAACATGACACACTGGCTCCCAAGTCTACCTTCTTCTGGACTACTACTACCGTGTTTCCCCACGAAAATAAGCCCATCTCTTATATTAATTTTAGCAACAAAAGACACAGTAGGGCTTATTTTTCAGGGTAGGTCTTACCATGCAGAGAATGCAGAGGGAGAGAAGCTGTCTTCTCTCCCTCCCTGCCTGCCAGGAATCCCCAGTGTGAACTGATTTAAAAAGCTTGTAAAATACAATAATTTTCTCTATTACAGTAGTATATAATGTACAATGTGTGTGCTTCTGTAAAAAAATTGTGCCAAATACCTTTGTTATAGCTTCCGTGACCCGCCGGAGCACTGCGCGCGGGGTGGGGAGGGGGGGTGGGGCGGGGGCTTAAGATCCCCCGCTGACAGCTAGGAGAAGAGTAGCGGGAGGTCAGCTTTTATTACAGGAACACTCTCACATTGTATAATACTGTAATGGAGTGGATTATAGGATTTTTCAAGCATTTTAAACTAGGGCTCATTTTCGGGGTAGGGCTTGCAGCTGTCGTGGAAAATAACGCTAGGTCTTATTTTTGGTGTAGGTTGGGGAAACACGGTAGTAGGGTTCTCCTTTTAATTGACCATGTCGCTGTCTGGTGACGTGGACACTTCCCATCGGGTCTATCTAGAAAATGGGTCTTGATATCCTCCGGGACCTGCCGATCTTCAGTAAAGAACACAGCATGGCGATCTGTCATGTAAACAAGGCAGATCAGCGTTCTGGCGGGGGAAGGGGTGGCATCTGTGTTCCTGTAAAGCAGGGACTAGAATCCATTTCTTCCTCTAGTAAAAACGGCACACAAAGTACACCAAAGCACAGGCTAGGCACACATTTTAACCATTTGATTTCCCTAGATGCTTAAGCCCTTCCCAGCCAGTATCATTAGTACAGTGACAGTGCATAGTTTTAGCACTGATCACTGTATTGATGTCGCTGGTCCCCAAACGTGTCAGTGTCCGATTGCCTGCCGCAATATCACAGTCTCGCTATAAGTTGCTGATCGCTGCCATTACTAGAAATAGGAAAAAATTAAATAAAAATGTGTGTATATGTCCCATAGTTTGTAGACTCTATGGGCCAGATTCTCAAAAGAGATAAGACGGTGTATCTCCAGATACACCATCGTATATACACCGTCGTATCTCTGATTCTAGCCCTCCTATCTATGCGACTGATTCTTAGAATCATTTACGCATAGATTTGGCGTAGATCCGACTGGCGTAAATCACTTACACCGTCGGATCTTAGATGTAATTCTACGCTGGCCGCTACGTGGCGTCCCCGTCGATTTCAGCGTTAAATATGCAAATGAGCCTGATACGCCGATTCCCGAACGAAGTTGCGCGCCGTCTACGTAGTTTGCGTATGCGTAAGGTTACCCCTGCTATATGAGGGGTAACCGGCGTAGGTCCAGCGTAAGCCATGTTGAGTATGGACGTCGGGACAGCGTCGCGTTTTTCCGTTGTTTACGCCGTTTGCGTAACTCGTAATAGGGCTGTACGTTAATTAAGTTGCCGTCGAAATCAATGTATTTGCGGCGTACTATGGAGCATGCGCAGTGGGCTACGTTTAGGGCCGGCCCCCTCCTTCACGCCCCCCCTCCCTTACTATTTGAATTACGCGGCCTTACGCCGCCCCCTTTACGCTACGCCGCCGCAAATAACGGAGCAAGTGCTTTGAGAATACAGCACTTGCCCGTAAATAGTGCGAAGGCGTAGCGTAAAGGGGATACACTACTCCATAAAAAGGGCAGATCTACGAGAATCTCGCCCTATAACTTTCACACTATAACTAATCATAATACGCTTATTGGGATTTTTTTTTTTCAACTAAAAATATGTAGCAGAATATATATTGGCCTAAATTTTTGGAAAAAAAAAGATTATGTGTGTGTGTGTATATATATATATATATATACACACGCACACAATCTTTTTTTTTTTTAGGCCAATATATATATAAAATATTTGATCACCTCTGTGGGTTTGTTTTATTTTATGTGCTCTAAAAAAAAAAAAAATTGAAAAAATGTAATTATATATAATTTATAAGTAAAAAAAAAAAAAATATATATTAATATATATATATATATATATATATATATATATATATATATATATATATATATATATATATATATATAATATATATATTTTTTTTTTTGTTACTTATAAATTATATATAATTACATTTTTTCAAAATTTTTTTTTTTTAGAGCACATAAAATAGAACAAACCCACAGAGGTGATCAAATACCACCAAGAGAAAGCTCCAATTGTGGGGGGGGGGATATTTATGTATAGCTTTGCACGACCGCGTAATTGTCAAAGTAATGCAGTGCCGTAAAAAAATAAAAATAAATGGCCTGGTCACAAAGGGCGGTAAATCCTCTGGCTAATATAAAATTCTGATCACATCTTTTATAGTGTAAAGAAACTTTTTTTACTTTAATATTTTTCCTTTTTGCAGCTTGAAGGACGTATTCTAGAAGAGAAACCATCATTGTGTCCTCCGAATCCCTCCGGTCAATGTCCGATCTGTCGCTGGAACCTCAAACATAAATACGACTACACAGTAAGATCTTCACAAGACTGCTCTGTCAGGAGATCCTTTTAAAGAGGAACTGTCCCCTTTTATGTATTGATGATCACACATGTTCCATGGGCTGCTTTCAAACTGATCAACAGGTGCACTGCCTGCCTCCAATCCGATCTGCTAAAAAAAAAAAAAAACCCAGGAGGATCCATCCCCTTCCACCTGGGTGGATTGGATTGAAGGGCCCATATATGCGGAGTGTACACAGACCTGTAATCCACCAGATCCATTCATTGTGGCCCACGACCAGTTACCGTGTCACTTAAGTGGCCCTCACTCTTCAAAAGATTGGGCATTCCTGCTCTATATAGATCTTTATATCACTAGAGGAGTCACCAGCAGGAGGAAGGAGGTCCTGATCCCTCTTATATAGATCTTTATATCACTAGAGGGACCCCCAGCAGGAGGAAGGAGGTCCTGATCCTTCTATAGATCTTTATATCACTAGAGGGGTCAGGAGGAAGGAGGTCCTGATTCCTCTATATAGATCCTTATCACTAGAGGGGTCACCAGCAGGAGGAAGGAGGTCCTGATCCCTCTATATAGATCTTTATATCACTAGAGGGGTCACCAGCAGGAGGAAGGAGGTCCTGATCACTCTATATAGATCTTTATATCACTAGAGGGGTCACCAGCAGGAGAAGGAGGTCCTGATCCCTCTATATAGATCTTTATATCACTAGAGGGGTCACCAGCAGGGGGAAGGAGGTCTACTTTGGTCTTTTTCTGCCGTCTCTTGTATGTTTCTATGACCAGGGCAAGTGTGAAGGAAATTAAATCCCACTTCTTTTTTTTTTCTTTTTTCTGGTTATCTTCTCCGCAGGACGTTCTTGTCCTCAGTCAGTTCATCCGATCGGATGGTGGAATGATACCACGCAAAGTGACGGGCCTGTGTACAGAGGAACACAAGAAAGTTGTGGCGTGTGTCAAGATGGCCCATCGAGCGGGTAAGAACTGAGCCAACAACTGCCCCCTGTGGGGGGATGGGGGGTTAACCACTTAAGCCCCGGACCATTATGCAGCTTAAAGACCGGGCCACTTTTTGTGATTCGGCACTGCGTCGTTTTAACTGACGATTGCACGGTCGTGCGACGCGGCTCCCAAACAACATTTTTTCTCCCCACAAATAGAGCTTTCTTTTGGTGGTATTTGATCCCCTCTGCGTTTTTTTTTTTTTTTGCGCTCAAAACAAACCCAGAGCGACAATTTTGAAAAAAAAAACAATATTTTTTACTTTTTGCTATAATAAATATCCCCCAAAAATATATAAAAAAACATACATTTTTCCTCAGTTTTGGCCGATACATATTCTTCTACATATTGGTAAAAAAAAAAAAAAACGCAATTTTTGTAGCGTCTACCAAATAGGACATACTTTTTATGTTATTTTTATTAATAATTTTATTTTTTTAGTAACGGCGGCGATTAGCGTTTTTTTTTTTTTATCGTAACTGCAACATTATGGCGGACACATCGGACACCTTTGACACTATTTTGGGACCATTGTCGTTTTTACAGCAAACAGTGCTATAAAAATGCACTGGCAGTGAAGGGGTTAACCAGGAGGGGGCGCTGTAAGGGTTAAGTGTGTCCTAATGTGTGATTCTTACTATGGGGGGGCGTGGCTGGACGTGTGACGTCGCTGATCGTCGTTCCCTATGACAGGGAACAGACGATCAGTGAAGGGCACACTAGGAAGAACTGGGAAGGTGTGTGTTACACTCGCCTATCCCCGTTCTTCAGCTCCTGTGACTTGATCGCGGGACACCGGCGGCGATTGGGTCCGTTGTTCTTACAGGGACGGTCATGGTCAAGGGGACCGGGTCGCGAGCGTGCCGGCGTGCACGCGACCCACGGCTGGGATCTTAAAAAGGACTTGCATGTACGCCCTTGTGCCCAGCCGTGCCATTCTGCTGACGTTATAAACAAACAGGGATGACAGTTGGGTGCGGTGCAAAAGAATCGGAGAAATATTATTTTCCTCTACAAAACACCCGGTCTTTGTGTTTACAAGCCGGCTTCATCTAGAATGTGAAAGGAATGAATTTTTATATCTTGAAGGATGAGATTTCAGTGGTGGAATCTGTTTGTCTGATGCAAACCCCCCACACCCACCACTTTTATTATTATGGCCGCTTGAGAGGGGCAGAGACCAAAACTACTGTGGGAAGATCTTCTGGAAACATTTCTACTAAAAATTGGAGCCTGTTGTGTCCACAAAGTGGAGCCAACTCCATAATAATAGATATATGAAGGAGAGCCACCAAAAACCTTGAGGTGTGATGGTCAGAGGTGGGCCTTCCTCTCCTCTTCTCTGGTGACGAGCTCCCTCTCCATTTCATAAGATCATACATGAAGGAGGTGATGTGATATCAAGTTTTATATGTCTGTCTAGTGATCACAGTAATATTTTTATTTATTTTTTCTTTCTCCAGGTCTTTTCCCAAATCACAGGCCCAAACTTGCGGAGGGAGTTGTGCCCAGAGAGAAATTCCAGCTAAACAGGTGAGCCAAGGTGGTCAGGGTATCCAGATGAAAGCTTTATTTATCAATGAGAATAGGTTTAGCGCGGTGTCCCGGGGGGGGGGTCTCTTCTCCCAGCGCGGTGTCCCGGGGGGGGGGTCTCTTCTCCCAGCGCGGTGTCCCGGGGGGGGGGGGGTCTCTGCTCCCAGTGCGGTGTCCTGGGGGGGGCGGGGGGTTCTCTGCTCCCAGCGCGGTGCCCCGGGGAAGGGGGTCTATGCTCCCAGCGCGGTGTCCCGGGGGGGGGGATTTTCTGCTCCCAGCGCGGTGTCCCGGGGGGGGGGGTCTCTGCTCCCAGCGCGGTGTCCCGGGGGGGGGGTCTCTGCTCCCAGCGCGGTGTCCCGGGGGGGGTCTCTGCTCCCAGCGCGGTGTCCCGGGGGGGGTCTCTGCTCCCAGCGCGGTGTCCCGGGGGGGGTCTCTGCTCCCAGCGCGGTGTCCCGGGGGGGGTCTCTGCTCCCAGCGCGGTGTCCCGGGGGGGGTCTCTGCTCCCAGCGCGGTGTCCCGGGGGGGTCTCTGCTCCCAGCGCGGTGTCCCGGGGGGGGGTCTCTGCTCCCAGCGCGGTGTCCCGGGGGGGTCTCTGCTCCCAGCGCGGTGTCCCGGGGGGGTCTCTGCTCCCAGCGCGGTGTCCCGGGGGGGTCTCTGCTCCCAGCGCGGTGTCCCGGGGGGGTCTCTGCTCCCAGCGCGGTGTCCCGGGGGGGTCTCTGCTCCCAGCGCGGTGTCCCGGGGGGGTCTCTGCTCCCAGCGCGGTGTCCCGGGGGGGTCTCTGCTCCCAGCGCGGTGTCCCGGGGGGGTCTCTGCTCCCAGCGCGGTGTCCCGGGGGGGTCTCTGCTCCCAGCGCGGTGTCCCGGGGGGGTCTCTGCTCCCAGCGCGGTGTCCCGGGGGGGTCTCTGCTCCCAGCGCGGTGTCCCGGGGGGGTCTCTGCTCCCAGCGCGGTGTCCCGGGGGGGTCTCTGCTCCCAGCGCGGTGTCCCGGGGGGGTCTCTGCTCCCAGCGCGGTGTCCCGGGGGGGTCTCTGCTCCCAGCGCGGTGTCCCGGGGGGGGGGGGGTCTCTGCTCCCAGCGCGGTGTCCCGGGGGGGGGGGTCTCTGCTCCCAGCGCGGTGTCCCGGGGGGGGGGGGTCTCTGCTCCCAGCGCGGTGCCCCGGGGAAGGGGGTCTATGCTCCCAGCGCGGTGCCCCGGGGAAGGGGGTCTATGCTCCCAGCGCGGTGCCCCGGGGAAGGGGGTCTATGCTCCCAGCGCGGTGTCCCGGGGGGGGGGGGGTCTCTGCTCCCAGCGCGGTGTCCCGGGGGGGGGGGGTCTCTGCTCCCAGCGCGGTGTCCCGGGGGGGGGGGGGGTCTCTGCTCCCAGCGCGGTGTCCCGGGGGGGGGGTCTCTGCTCCCAGCGCGGTGTCCCGGGGGGGGGGTCTCTGCTCCCAGCGCGGTGTCCCGGGGGGGGGTCTCTGCTCCCAGCGCGGTGTCCCGGGGGGGGGTCTCTGCTCCCAGCGCGGTGTCCCGGGGGGGGGTCTCTGCTCCCAGCGCGGTGTCCCGGGGGGGGGTCTCTGCTCCCAGCGCGGTGTCCCGGGGGGGGGTCTCTGCTCCCAGCGCGGTGTCCCGGGGGGGGGTCTCTGCTCCCAGCGCGGTGTCCCGGGGGGGGGTCTCTGCTCCCAGCGCGGTGTCCCGGGGGGGGGGGTGTCTCTGCTCCCAGCGCGGTGTCCCGGGGGGGGGGGGGTCTCTTCTCCCAGCGCGGTGTCCCGGGGGGGGGGTCTCTTCTCCCAGCGCGGTGTCCCGGGGGGGGGGGGGTCTCTGCTCCCATCGCGGTGTCCCGGGGGGGGGGGGGGTCTCTGCTCCCATCGCGGTGTCCCGGGGGGGGGGGTCTCTGCTCCCATCGCGGTGTCCCGGGGGGGGGGGGTCTCTGCTCCCAGCGCGGTGTCCCGGGGGGGGGGTCTCTGCTCCCAGCGCGGTGTCCCGGGGGGGGGGGGGGTCTCTGCTCCCAGCGCGGTGCCCCGGGGAAGGGGGTCTATGCTCCCAGCGCGGTGCCCCGGGGAAGGGGGTCTATGCTCCCAGCGCGGTGCCCCGGGGAAGGGGGTCTATGCTCCCAGCGCGGTGTCCCGGGGGGGGGGGGGTCTCTGCTCCCAGCGCGGTGTCCCGGGGGGGGGGGTCTCTGCTCCCAGCGCGGTGTCCCGGGGGGGGGGGGGTCTCTGCTCCCAGCGCGGTGTCCCGGGGGGGGGTCTCTGCTCCCAGCGCGGTGTCCCGGGGGGGTGTCTCTGCTCCCAGCGCGGTGTCCCGGGGGGGGGGTGTCTCTGCTCCCAGCGCGGTGTCCCGGGGGGGGGGGGGGTCTCTTCTCCCAGCGCGGTGTCCCGGGGGGGGGGTCTCTGCTCCCATCGCGGTGTCCCGGGGGGGGGGGTCTCTGCTCCCATCGCGGTGTCCCGGGGGGGGGGGTCTCTGCTCCCATCGCGGTGTCCCGGGGGGGGGGGTCTCTGCTCCCAGCGCGGTGTCCCGGGGGGGGGGGGGTCTCTGCTCCCAGCGCGGTGTCCCGGGGGGGGGGGGGGGTCTCTGCTCCCAGCGCGGTGCCCCGGGGAAGGGGGTCTATGCTCCCAGCGCGGTGCCCCGGGGAAGGGGGTCTATGCTCCCAGCGCGGTGCCCCGGGGAAGGGGGTCTATGCTCCCAGCGCGGTGTCCCGGGGGGGGGGGGGGTCTCTGCTCCCAGCGCGGTGTCCCGGGGGGGGGGGTCTCTGCTCCCAGCGCGGTGTCCCGGGGGGGGGGGTCTCTGCTCCCAGCGCGGTGTCCCGGGGGGGGTCTCTGCTCCCAGCGCGGTGTCCCGGGGGGGTGTCTCTGCTCCCAGCGCGGTGTCCCGGGGGGGGGGTGTCTCTGCTCCCAGCGCGGTGTCCCGGGGGGGGGGGGGGTCTCTTCTCCCAGCGCGGTGTCCCGGGGGGGGGGTCTCTTCTCCCAGCGCGGTGTCCCGGGGGGGGGGGGTCTCTGCTCCCATCGCGGTGTCCCGGGGGGGGGGGTCTCTGCTCCCATCGCGGTGTCCCGGGGGGGGGGGTCGTCTCTGCTCCCAGCGCGGCGCCCGGGGGGGGTCGTCTCTGCTCCCAGCGCGGCGCCCGGGGGGGTCGTCTCTGCTCCCAGCGCGGCGCCCGGGGGGGTCGTCTCTGCTCCCAGCGCGGCGCCCGGGGGGGTCGTCTCTGCTCCCAGCGCGGCGCCCGGGGGGGTCGTCTCTGCTCCCAGCGCGGCGCCCGGGGGGGTCGTCACTGCTCCCAGCGCGGCGCCCGGGGGGGTCGTCTCTGCTCCCAGCGCGGCGCCCGGGGGGGGTCGTCTCTGCTCCCAGCGCGGCGCCCGGAGGGGGGGGCGTCGTCTCTGCTCCCAGCGCGGCGTCCGGAGGGGGGGGCGCTCGTCTCTGCTCCCAGCGCGGCGTCCGGAGGGGGGGCGCTCGTCTCTGCTCCCAGCGCGGCGTCCGGAGGGGGGGCGCTCGTCTCTGCTCCCAGCGCGGCGTCCGGAGGGGGGGCGCTCGTCTCTGCTCCCAGCGCGTCGTCCGGAGGGGGGGCGCTCGTCTCTGCTCCCAGCGCGGCGTCCGGAGGGGGGGCGCTCGTCTCTGCTCCCAGCGCGGCGTCCGGAGGGGGGGCGCTCGTCTCTGCTCCCAGCGCGGCGTCCGGAGGGGGGGCGCTCGTCTCTGCTCCCAGCGCGGCGTCCGGGGGGGGGGGGCCGTCTCTGCTCCCAGCGCCGCGTCCGGGGGGGGGGGCCGTCTCTGCTCCCAGCGCCGCGTCCGGGGGGGGGGAGGGGGGCGTCTCTGCTTGTTTTTGTTTCTTTACTAGAGGTTCTCTCTGCAACAGTAGCTCGTGCATCATACACTCGGTTTATTTGCCTGTCGCTGTGTCTCTTCTATTGTTCTCTTACACTCCTCCCCTCTTTGTAATATTGTGTATGTGGCTGCTTCCCCCTGCAGGTATCTGACTCGCTGGTCCGTGACCAGCGCTCGGCCAATTCTCAGGAAAGGACTCAAGTGGTGCAAAGTGAAAATGCCAGTTGGGGACCCCATCTTGAAGGATAATGTGCGCTACAGTAAAAAACCTCACTTGTACAGACAGTGAACTGTTATATTGAATAAACGCTTTTCTTTTCCCGCCATGCGTTGTGCGGATCTATACTGTACATAGGATGAATGTGGTGCAGATCTATGGTAAACACAAATACGGCAAAAATCTATACATGGGGTGGGCGCGGCGTGGGTCTAGAGATGGGGGTGGGCGCGGGTCTAGAGATGGGGGTGGGCGCGGGTCTAGAGATGGGGGTGGGCGCGGGTCTAGAGATGGGGGTGGGCGCGGGTCTAGAGATGGGGGTGGGCGCGGCGCGGGTCTAGAGATGGGGGTGGGCGCGGCGCGGGTGGGTCTAGAGATGGGCAATTTTTTTTGTGATATGGCACTGCGTTACTTTACAATTGCGCAGTCATGCGCCGCTGTACCCAAAACAAAATTGATGTCCCTTTTTTTTTTTTTTTTTTTTATTCCCACAAAATTGATCTTTCTTTTGGTGAGATTTGATCACCTCTGCATTTTTTTTTTTTTTTTTTAATATATATTTTTTGCGCTATAAACAAAAAACTAAATTTTTCTCTTTCGTCCATGGACGGACACGGCTCCTTATATTCTTGACTTGTGGGTTATGTTCCGTCTATTAGGAGAGGACTTCCTCTCCTAATAGACAGAACAGAACCCACAAGTCAAGTATATAAGGAGCCGTGTCCGTCCATGGACGAAAGAGAAAAGGATTTTACATACTACAGGAGAGTCAGGACGCCCACTAACACACAGCTCCTTTCTCTATCTACAACGTAGAGAGTGTCTTGACTCTCCTGTACTCCAATGGAGGGGGTGAGCATGACACTCCACACCAGGGAGAAAGCCTCCCATTACGGTGTGGAGTTAGACAGAAGAACAGGAAGTGAGGATTTCTCAGAAGAAATAAGGACATTTAAAAGCAAAATGGAAGGATGAGGTAAGTGAAGGAGGACTGCACTAGGGTGAAGGAAGATATTTAGGAAAAAAAAAAGTTACCTTTAATTGCGCAATGCCACAAGAAACCTGCTTACAATACGCCAACCGCACCTTGACTCGCCTCAAAGCTTCTGGCACGCTGTCATCTGGAGTGACTAGACCAAAATAGAGCTTTATGGTCACAACCATAAGTGTTATGTTTGGAGAGGGGTTAACAAGACCTGTAGTGACAAGAATACCATCCCCCACTGTGAAGCATTGTGGTGCCTCACTGATGTTTAGGGGAATCTTGTGAAAATTGATGGCAAGAAGAATTCAGTGTGTTATCAGAAAATACTGGTGGGCAATTTGCATTCTTCTGCTGGAAACGCTCTGCGCGGGACGTTCTTGGACTTTCCAGCACAGCAATGGCTGGGGAGATCTCATACTTGTGGTTGATGCAAGACGAACAAAGACTTTACATGAGTGGTCATCAACGCCTGTCCTCAGGGCCCACCGACAGGCCAAGTTTGTAAGATAACTGAAAGACATGACAGGTGATGTCATTTGCTGCTCGGTGATTGGAGGATTCTAGTCTGCATCTCCCCCAAGGTAATACATAAAACCTGGCCTGTTAGTGGCCCCTGAGGACAGGGTTGATGACCTCTGCTTTACGTGACTTGGAGGCATTTTGCCAAGACGAATGGGCAGCAATGCCACCAGCAAGAATTTGGGGCCCCATAGATGATAATTACCAGGGCTTTTATTCTCAGAGAATAGGTGCAGGAACATCCCCCATTGTCTACGCTCCCTACACTCCTCTGAGCACCATCCCTTGGTCCCACCCCCTACCCACCTCCCAGTACTGTCCCAAGTATAATTTTGTGGTGCTAAACAATTTGTTAGCTTCACACTTGACTTCCCTCGAAGCGCACACAGGGGAGGGGAGAAGGAGCAGATCAGCTGTGTCTCCTTTCTCATCATTCCGTGCGAGAAAAGGAAGGTGGGGGAGAAAACTATCGATGCTGGCTCTGATGTCACTGGTTGCTAGATGAGAGGCGGCTCTAGCAACCAGTGGACGGGAGTAGACTCAGGAGGTGGAGGAAGACCTGCAGCCAGCAATATGGAGGCTCAGTCCATACCTGTCTTCCTGTTGTCAGTTTTTTTTAAATTGGGGCACAGTTTAATGTTGGGAGGGGGGGCATGCACCCCTCTGCCCCCCCTTTGTGACACCACTGCAGCACACCCACGCCCCTTACATACAGTTAGTGCCGGAACTGCGTTCCCCCAAGTTCCTGCTGGAAAAAAATAACCCTGATTATTACTAATGACTGACCTCTGTCGTTGATGGTAAAGGGGGCAATACACAGTATTAAGAAATAAGGGGGGGTGCAGACTTTTGAACAGGAGGTGTTTACTTGTTGGTATGTTGTTCTTGTATGATTGTGAAGATTGAAGCAAATAGGCTGACCACACTCCGACGAGGTGAAGGATCAATGAAGTTTATTGGGGTCATAAATGCATAAAATGTACAATCATCACAGTTCACAATCAGAAGACAGTTAACGTGTTTCACACACTGCGCTTACTCTTTTTTTTTTGATTGTGCCATTTTATTATTACCTTTGGTTACAGAATATAAATCCCATAAGAAATATAACTGAGCAGCTAAACCTGTTTTCTTTAAAAATGATACATTCTGTATATTATCAGTTCTCCAAGGGGGAGGCAAACTTTTGAGCACAACAGTAGTTCCATCACCAGAGACCTGGGATAATGCTGTGCGGAGGTCCCGTGTACTCAGATCATGAAGGGTAAGTCGTTGTTCCTCTCCCCAGTCCCAATGTAGAGGTGACCGTATTGTGCGGTGAGTGGAACGTGATAGAAAGTCAGTCCGATCCAAAGGAGGCTGCGAAGGATGAGCACACCGTTCCCCTGCTCCAACTGCAGGCTCCAGCACCCTGCGAGAAGAGACACAATGGTGTCGTAAAGAATCAAAACTTTCTCCAATACCATAAAAGTTCCATCGCTCTGCTGCCCCCACAATCCCACCCCCAGGTGCCGGTTCCTCTTAGGCCGGCCATAGACAGTTTAAATCTCAGCCGGGTCAGTAGTAATTGGCTGAGGTTTGAACCGTGTGTGGGCAGGCTGAATGAACTTGGATACAACCAGCCTGACTGATTCACTTGTGTTTATTGCTAGCAGCTAGTAATAATCAGTCTTCTCCCGCCCACCCGCCCCTGCTGATTGCTCAGCAGGAGGGATTCCCCTATCCACACGGTCTGTGTTGAAGAGGGAGTTGTCTATAGCAGGGGTCTCCAAACATTGTAAACAAAGGGCCGATTTATTGTCCTTCAGGCTCTCAGAGGGCCGGACTTTTGCCAGCGGAAGTGAAAACTTTCCTGGCATCAGTGGGAGTAAACATCTGGTATTAGGGGGAGGAATAGTGCCCCATTGCTGGAATCATAGGGAGGAATAGTGCCCCATTGCTGGTATCATAGGGGGAGGAATAGTGCCCCATTGCTGGTATCATAGGGGGAGGAATAGTGCCCCA
Organism: Rana kukunoris; assembly: GCA_029574335.1. Lineage (NCBI taxonomy): Eukaryota > Metazoa > Chordata > Amphibia > Anura > Ranidae > Rana > Rana kukunoris. The sequence goes on along the minus strand of CM056052.1, from coordinate 551,707,305 downwards.
TTGCTGGTATCATAGGGGGAGGAATAGTGCCCCATTGCTGGTATCATAGGGGGAGGAATAGTGCCCTATTGCTGGTATCATAGGGGGAGGAATAGTGCTCCATTGCTGGTATCATAGGGGGAGGAATAGTGCCCCATTGCTGGTATCATAGGGAGGAATAGTGCCCCATTGCTGGAATCATAGGGAGGAATAGTGCCCCATTGCTGGAATCATAGGGGGAGGAATAGTGCCCCATTGCTGGTATCATAGGGGGAGGAATAGTGCCCCATTGCTGGTATCATAGGGAGGAATAGTGCCCCATTGCTGGAATCATAGGGAGGAATAGTGCCCCATTGCTGGAATCATAGGGAGGAATAGTGCCCCATTGCTGGTATCTTAGGGAGAAATCATGCTCCATTGTCCATTCCAGAGGGATATCAGTGGGAGAGATAGTGCCCCAAGGGCAGGATAAAGGCAAGCAAAGGGCTGCATCCGGCCCTCGTGCCGCAGTTTGAAGACCACTGGTCTATAGCATGGGTAGGCAACCTAAGGCCCTCCAGCTGTAGCAGAACTACAAGTCCCCAGCATGCCTCGGGAAGTAATTGTAACTGCCAGCCTTGGGATGCCTCATGGGAAATGTAGTTCAACAGCTGGAGAGCCCCAGGTTGTTGGCCCTATGGCATGGGTGCTCAACCTGTGGCCTTCCAGCTGTTGCGGAACTACAAGTTTCATGAGGCACTGCAAGGCTGACAGTTACAAGCATGACTCCCACAGGCAGAGGCATGCTGGGACTTGTAGTTCCACAACAGCTGGAGGGACGCTAGTTTGACGTCTATGGCAGGGGTGCTTAACCTGTGGCCTTCCAGCTGTTGTGGAACTACAAGTCCCATGAGGCATTGCAAGGCTGATACAAGCATGACTGCCGAAGGCAGATTCATGATGGGACTTGTAGTTCCACAACAGTTGGAGGACCACAGGCTGAGCACCCATGTTCTATGGCCTGCCTTACAATCACAAAGTGAAGGGAAGCAGCCACACTCCAGGATAAAACCCACCATTAGGATCCATCCTGATGCAAGGCAGACCCCCTAATCTCCGCCCTCTGACATATTTTTCTAATGGTGAGCTTTAGGGTTGCACCGATGCTAATATTGGTGCCGATACCAAGCATTTCCCTGAGTAGTTGTACTCGGGGCAAATGCTCCGATGCTTCACCCGATATCTGGACAGTCAGGGGTGATCGGTGCGGTGCTGGGGAGGAGTTGATCACCGATCTCCTTGTATACATTTTAATAAAGCATCTGACAGCCCCTTCTCTCCACCCCGCGGCTTCAGCTGCTTTATTGAAATGTGTACTTGGAGATCGGTGAATGTAATTCCTCCCCAGCACCGCACCGATCACCCCTAACTGTCCCCCCATATCCTTCTCTAGTCCCCCACTGTGCTCAATCTGTCATGATGGGAAAGTGAAGGAAGGAGCTGAGAAGTATGTCATTTACCGGCTCCTTCCCTTTCTGAATGCACACAGTCAGTGATCACCGACTGTTCATTCATAACTATGCATTGTAAAAGAGAAAGGAAAGTTGAAAGAAAAGAACAAAAAGATAAAAATAAATAAAATAAACTGGCTGGGCTAGTGTTCAACCTATTCCTTGGGTGGTGAAATCTCTGTTTGATTTTGTATATATCCCCTGATGAAGCTATTATGCGAAACATGTCGAGATAATATACGAACCTTCAACTAAATCGGTGTAGCGGGATACCTGCTTGATATGACCAGCCAGCCTCTGTTTTGTTACTACACTACCCAATTTGTGTGATTTTTTTTTTTTTTTTTACTTTGACCTTCATTAACCACTTGCCGCCCGCCATATAGCAAAATGACGGCGGCAAAGTGGTTTCAATATCCTGACTGGACGTCACATGACGTCTTCAGGATATTGAGCCGCTGTGCACCGATTGTTGTTGCGGGGTGTCAGTCTGACACCCCGCAACACAGATCTAGATAACGAGTCTCTAATGGAGACTCTTTACCACGTGATCAGCCGTGTCCAATCACGACTGATCACAATGTAAACAGAAAAAGCCGGTAAATCGGCTTTTCCTCACTCTCGTCTGTCAGACACGAGTAGAGGAGAGCCGATCGGCTGGACCACCAGGGATGCCACCAGATCACCAGGTATGCCCACCACAGGTATGCCACCCTAGACCACCAGGTATGCCCACCACAGGTATGCCACCCTAGACCACCAGGAATGCCACCAGATCACCAGGGATGCCCACCACGGGTATGCCACCCTAGACCACCAGATATGCCCACCACAGGTATGCCACCTTAGACCACCAGGGATGCCAATCAGAAATACATAATGGATGCCAATGAGTGCCCACAATGGGCATCACTGATTGGCAGGCATTATTTTTTGGCACTGATTGGCATCCATTAGTACAACACATTACAGTACATCAGTGCCCATCCGTGTAGCCCGGGGATATGCAATTAGCGGACCTCCAGCTGTTGCAGAACTACACATCCCATGAGGCATAGCAAGACTCTGACAGTCACAAGCATGACTCCCAGATGCAGAGGCATGGTCCGCTAATTGCATATCCTCGGTGTAGCCTATTCGTGCCAATACATGCCGCCTATCTGTGCCCATCCGTCGCGGCTATCTGTGCCCATTCATGCTGCATATCGGTGCCCATCAATGCCACCTCATCAGTGCCGCCTTATCAGTGCCCATCAGTGAAGGAGAAAACATACTTATTTACAATGTTTTGTAACTAAAACCAAAAGACGTTTTTTTTCCAAGATTTTCGGTCTTGTTAAAAAAAAAAAAATTGCAGAAAATAAAAATCACAGAGGTGATCAAATACCATCAAAAGAAAGCTCTATTTGTGGGACAAAATGATACAAATGTAGTTTGGGTACAGTGTAGCATGACCGCTTAATTGTCATTCAAACTGCAACAGCGCTGAAAGCTGAAAATTGGTCTGGGCAGGAAGGTGTATAAGTGCCGCCCCCCCCCCCCCCGGTATGGAAGGGGTTAAAATTTGTTAAATCTTTTTATTAAACATTTGATTTCTCATTACTATTATCTGTAAGCACCATAAAAATCCCTTTTGCCTCTCAATTTCACTTCATTTTTTTTTGATGATTGTATATGAAGTAGTTCACATAGTTCTATAACCACATCAGATCCCCCAATAACGATAATTGTCACATCATAATATCAGAAGGCAAACCGGAACGTATCCAATACAATAAATCATAATATTCATCCGTATTTAATGGCGGCTTTTATCCTGGAATGCGACTGCTTTCCTTTTCATGATTCAGTTTTCTCTTATTTTAGTGAACTAAGAAAATCTAGATGACATATTTCAGGAACTGCACATTTCAAGTCCGTTTTCCTCAACTCTACAAAATCCCGACACCTAGCTGGTTGCTATTAGTTACAGCACCGCATGGCAGTTCATCCGATTGTCTGCGTCTCGGGAAGAGCCTGTTATCCAACCGCTGAGCGTCGGAGTGGAAAACTTTTCCCAGCAATTTGTTTTTCTTGCAATGAAAACCAGATTGTATTTTCTTTGTGGCACCTGCCAAGGGCCAGCTGTGTGAGGCCGAGGCCCCGGGGCAGAGGAAAGGGCGCGGTGTAGGCATTATGACACGTGGGAAATCTTCAGACGGGCGCGGTTCAATGTGCTCAGCTGATCCGGCCTAACGGGAAATAATCTCCGCTCTTATATCTGGGTCTGTAATTACTAACAGAGATGTTATTAGACGCTCCTAGAGTGTTACCAGGCTGAGGCCCGAATCCGCACTTTACTGGAAGAGGCAAAATGTCCGACGGTGACCCAGGAGAACCGGCGCTACCAATTCATCCAGAAAATGGACACATAGCAGAGAGTCTGAGGAAAGACATTTCTTAGCCTATCCCTCAGCAAGAAATTAAAAAATCTGTCCTGCAAGTATGTCCCTATTTGTGTCTCTGCCCCTCCCACAATGATGAGATTTTCTGCAGTAGTTTGTGTCTCTGCCCCTCCCACAATGGTGAGATTTCCCTGCAGTAGTTTGTGTCTCTGCCCCTCCCACAATGGTGAGATTTCCCTGCAGTAGTTTGTGTCTCTGCCCCTCCCACAAAGGTGAGATTTCCCTGCAGTAGTTTGTGTCTCTGCCCCTCCCACAATGATGAGATTTTCTGCAGTAGTTTGTGTCTCTGCCCCTCCCACAATGGGGAGATTTCCTGCAGTAGTTTGTGTCTCTGCCCCTCCCACAATGGTGAGATTTCCTGCAGTAGTTTGTGTCTGTGCCCCTCCCACAATGGTGAGATTTCCTGCAGTAGTTTGTGTCTGTGCCCCTCCCACAATGGTGAGATTTCCTGCAGTAGTTTGTGTCTGTGCCCCTCCCACAATGGTGAGATTTCCTGCAGTAGTTTGTGTCTCTGCCCCTCCCACAATGGTGAGATTTCGTGCAGTAGTTTGTGTCTGTGCCCCTCCCACAATGGTGAGATTTTCTGCAGTAGTTTGTGTCTGTGCCCCTCCCACAATGGTGAGATTTCGTGCAGTAGTTTGTGTCTCTGCCCCTCCCACAATGGTGAGATTTCGTGCAGTAGTTTGTGTCTCTGCCCCTCCCACAATGGTGAGATTTCCTGCAGTAGTTTGTGTCTCTGCCCCTCCCACAATGGTGAGATTTCCCTGCAGTAGTTTGTGTCTCTGCCCCTCCCACAAGGGTATAATGAAGGTGTGTTGGGTGGAACTGGGGAGGTGGGTCGTTTATAAGATATACAGACCAGCATGTGAATAACTTGCCAGCAATGACACAGAACTGAAGGCCACCCTGGCGTCTGAGACCACCCTGCCCCTGGTGTCTGTGGCCACCCTCCCCCTGGCATCTGAGGTCACCCTGCCATCTGTGGCCACCCTCCCCCTGGCGTCTGAGACCACCCTGCCCCTGGTGTCTGTGGCCACCCTCCCCCTGGCATCTGAGGTCACCCTGCCATCTGTGGCCACCATCCCCCTGGCGTCTGAGACAACCCTGCCCCCTGGATTCTGAGGCCACCCTGGCGTCTGAGGCCGTACTTCCAGTGTCTGCTGTACAGTAACAACAGATCTGCTCGCAGTCATTCCCATAGTCCTTCCGCAGAAACGTATCGCTTTGATTTCCCATCACCTGCCGGCTCAGATGCGGATTATCACCCCGTAAAGCACTCCTGACTTTATATGATCTCAACAGAAACTGCGCACCATACAAGGGAATCCACCGAGCGGCGGGCAGCTGAGAGACACCATGGAAATGCCATGTACTGGCAGTCCTGCTTAGCAGCATTGTGAGAATTCAGTGCATTGCATTGATATGACTCTCACTTCACATCAAGAACATTTTATACTGATGAGAAATTCAGCTGCACACTCCTCATCTCTCATTTATGTTTTTGTTTGTTTACTTTAAGAGTACAAGTCTATTTTACTGCATGTTGGGGCACCGATCCGGGGAACTCTCTGGGGTGGCGGGACAGGAAAGCCCAGATTGCGGATTTCCGACCCGTCATCTCAGAGCATTAATGTTCCGAATGGAGCCGGCATTAGAGGAATCACGGCTGTGGAGGGAGCAGAGCCACATAATCCGACGATTCCTGTATAACACTGGCTCCTCCCACAGGCGCAGCGATTCCAATTGCACTCTGTCTTGCACAGCCATTGCCAACAATACCTGTAGCAAGGGAGATTCCCTGCATCCAATTCCCAATAGCAGGAGATTTTGACCGGCTCTCTATGGAGCAAGTTAACATATCTCTTGGGCGGCTCCAGTGAAAGATGGATGGTGCTAAATAGGGCTGCCCCGGTATCGGGACGATACCGAGTATTTGCGGGAGTACTTGTACTCCCGCAAATACCCCTGATACCTAAATAAAATACTTGTCCCGCCGCCGCTGCACACGCTGCAATGAAAGCCGCCGCACACGCCGCATGTTTAAAGCGTGCGGGAACATCACAGCTTTCATTTGAATAGCTGTAGTGTTCCCCCACATATAGACACTCCCCCTTGCTCGGGATTGGATGGGTGATCGTGATCTGGCCAATCCCGAGGGGGAGTGTCTATACACGCGGGAACACTACAGCTATTCAAATGAAAGCCGTGATGTTCCCCGGGCAGCTGCTAGGTATGGGGGAAATGGCTGCGAGAACATGGCTGGAGGGACATGGCTGCATATGTGAGGGACATGGCTGCGGGGACATGGCTGCATATGTAAGGGACATGGCTGCATATGTGGGGGACATGGCTGGAGGGACATGGCTACATATGTGGGGGACATGGCTGGGGGGACATGGCTGCATATGTGGGGGACATGGCTGGGGGGACATGGCTGCATATGTGGGGGACATGGCTGGGGGGACATGGCTGCATATGTGGGGGACATGGCTGCATATGTGGGGGACATGGCTGGGGGGACATGGCTGCATATGCGGTGGACATGGCTGCATATGCGGGGGACATGGCTGCATTTGTGGGGGACATGGCTGGAGGGACATGGCTGCATTTGTGGGGGACATGGCTGCATATGTGGGGGACATGGCTGCGGGGACATGGCTGCATATGTGGGGGACATGGCTGCATATGCGGGGGACATGGCTGCATATGCGGGGGACATGGCTGCATATGCGGGGGACATGGCTGCAGGGACATGGCTGCATTTGTGGGGGGCATGGCTGGAGGGACATGGCTGCATTGTGGGGGACATGGCTGCATATGTGGGGGACATGGCTGCATATGTGGGGGACATGGCTGCATATGCGGGGGACATGGCTGCATATGCGGGGGACATGGCTGCATATGCGGGGGACATGGCTGCATATGTGGGGGACATGGCTGCATATGCGGGGGACATGGCTGGAGGGACATGGCTGCATTTGTGGGGGACATGGCTAGAGGGACATGGCTGCATTTGTGGGGGACATGGCTGCATATGCGGGGGACATGGCTGCATATGCGGGGGACATGGCTGCATATGCGGTGGACATGGCTGCATATGCGGGGGACATGGCTGCATATGCGGGGGACATGGCTGCAGGGACATGGCTGCATTTGTGGGGGGCATGGCTGGAGGGACATGGCTGCATTTGTGGGGGACATGGCTGCATATGTGGGGGACATGGCTGCATATGCGGGGGACATGGCTGCATATGCGGGGGACATGGCTGCATATGCGGGGGACATGGCTGGAGGGACATGGCTGCATTTGTGGGGGACATGGCTAGAGGGACATGGCTGCATTTGTGGGGGACATGGCTGCATATGCGGGGGACATGGCTAGAGGGACATGGCTGCATTTGTGGGGGACATGGCTGCATATGCGGGGGACATGGCTGCATATGCGGTGGACATGGCTGCATATGCGGGGGACATGGCTGCATATGCGGGGGACATGGCTGCATATGCGGGGGACATGGCTGCATATGCAGGGGACATGGCTGGAGGGACATGGCTGCATTTGTGGGGGACATGGCTGGAGGGACATGGCTGCATTTGTGGGGGACATGGCTGCATATGGGGGGACATGGCTGCATATGTGGGGACACATTTAAAAAAAGAATCGGTATCGGCGACTACTTGAAAAAAAGTATCGGTACTTGTACTCGGTCCTAAAAAAGTGGTATCGGGACAACCCTAGTGCTAAATACAGGGCAAAACCTGTAGCACTCTGTGGGCCAGATTCAGGTAGATGGGAGCATCTTTGCTCCAGAGTAACGCTTCTCATTTACGTTTCTCTGACGACCCTTTCAGCGCAAGTCCTGTTATTCACATAGCAGTTGCGCGTAAACTTGCGCCAGAGTAACGATAATGCGCTGGCGTAACCCGACGCAAGGGGAAGTGGGTGTGATCATATGTAAATGATGGGCGGAGCCCAGCGCAGAGGCTTACGTTCAGCGCATCAACCACGGAGCATGCGCAGTGAGTGCGGCTCCACTCGCCCCCTTTGTGCGCATGCTCACAACTTCCGTCGGCACCACTTCACGGGAAACGTCAGCGCAATGCCTTCCGTTGGGCGTTTAAATGCGCCCGTAGATGCGCCATTCCGGCACTAAAGTATATCCTGCTCCCCCTCCCCGCAGTGAAGTTACTTTTGTTCTGAGATGGCTGCTCCCGTTCCCCACAAACACACAGGAGAAAGCTGAACTCTAAAGGCCAGGAGCTGTCAGCCGTCATCTCGGCTATGGAGACCTATGATGTCTTCCTCCATGGCTGTAAAATTTGACAGACAAGCATGGACAGAGGTGTTGTCCTGCAAGTGGGGGTGCTCAGCTAGCTCTTATCGTCGGTAACGCTGCTGCTGTAGCTGCTCTCCTGCTGACCTGTGGCCATCTGGAGTAAAGATAAAGCAGCCTTTTGTAGAAATAACTTTGCGCCGGACGGACGAGATACGCGCGGCGCATGTAGCCAGCGTATGGTGCTAATCCGTTCGTGAATTGGGAAAAATCCCTCATTTGCATATTTGCAGGGGAAATCAATAGGCGCGACTGATGCGCCAAGCGAAATTAAGCGCTGACGATACTCTGGCGTCGGAACATTCCGCCGGTCGCAAATGGCCCGTTATTGGGCGCATCTAGTTTGGTGGGTACGGGCACATAGAAACGACGGCGCATCTTCACAGTTACGCGGCGCATATGCAAATACTCCAGCGCAAGTGTTGCTGAATCTGGCCCTGTGTGTGATTTGAGGCTATGGGACGGAGGTTCCTCTTCCAGCAGGACAATGACCCCAAACACACTGCTAAACATGCACTTGAGTGGTTTAAGGGGAAACATGGAAATGTGTTGGAATGGCCTAGTCAAAGCCCAGACCTCAATCCAATAGAAAATCTGTGGTCAGATTTAAAGATCGCTGTTCACAAGAGGAAACCGTCCAACTTGAAGGATCTGGAGCAATTTTGCAAAGAGGAGGAATGAGGAGAAATCCCGGCGGTGAGATGTGGGAAGATCATAGAGACTTATCCAGAGAGACTTGGAGCTGTGATAGGTGGCTCTACAAAGTATTGACTTTGGGGGGGTGAATAGTTATGCACATTGACTTTTTCTCTGTTATTTTGTCATTAACCACTTAACCCCCGGACCATATTGTTGTCCAATGACCGGAGCACTTTTTGCGATTCGGAACTGCGTCGCTTTAACTGACAATTGCGCGGTCATGTGCCGTGGCTCGCAAACAAAATTGGCGTCCTTTTTTTCCCACAAATAGAGCTTTCTTTTGGTGGTATTTGATCACCTCTGCGGTTTTTATTTTTTGCGCTATAAACAAAAATAGAGCGAAAAATTTGAAAAAAAATGCAATATTTTTTACTTTTTGCTATAATAAATATCCCCCAAAAAATATAAAAAAAAACATTTTTTTCCTCAGTTTAGGCCGATACGTATTCTTCTACATATTTTTCGTTAAAAAAAAAAAAATTCGCAATAAGCGTTTATTGATTGGTTTGCGCAAAAGTTAAAGCGTTTACAAAATAGGGGATAGTTGTATGGCATTTTTATAATTTTTTTTTTTTTTTACTAGTAATGGCGGCGATCAGCGTTATTTTTCGGTACTGCGACATTATGGCGGACACATCGGACAATTTTGACACATTTTTGGGACCATTGGCATTTTTATAGCGATCAGTGCTATAAAAATGCATTGTATTATTATAAAAATGCCATTGGCAGTGAAGGGGTTAACACTAGGGGGCAGGGAAAGGGTTAAGTGTGTTCCTGGGTGTGTTCTAACTGTATGGGGGGGGGGGGGGTGGCCTCACTAGGGGGAATCACTGATCTTCTGTCCATACATTGTATGAACAGGAGATCAGCGTTTCCCCCGCTGACAGGACCGGGAGCTTTAAAGCGGACGTATAGCTACGTGCTTTCGCCCAGCAGTGCCACCGTCCCGCAGTAATATGACGGCGGGCGCTCGGCAAGTAGTTAACAATCCGTGTTACTTCCAGGTTGTGAGGCAACAAAACACGAAAATGCCAAGGGGGTGAATACTTTTGCAAGGCACTGTAGGAGAAGTCTATGGAAAAATGAAGCTAACCTGCAGGAAAGCCACAGGTGCACTGCCCTTGTGGTGCGTGTGAAAGCAGCCTTAGACCCCTTTCACACGACAGTCCAATCTGTCTTAATGAGAGGGCACACCTGGGCACTGCCCAGGGGCCCCAGCTGCATTGGGGGGCCCCAGCATTTCCACCCAAAGCAGCTGATCCTTGAGCCTGTGCTGCCTCCAGCACTCTGACCCCTCTGACCCCTAGATGTCCCCTACCTCCTACCTACTTGATGTCCGTTTACCTTCACTGTTTCCATTGTAGGGGCCCCAGAGCATTACTTTGCCCAGGGGCCCATGATGCTATGAAGACGGCCCTGGGTCAGCCTGTCCATTTTTCAGGGGGACCCTCACCTCTATGGTGTTCGAATACACTCGCCTACCTCCAATCCGATCCACTAAAAAAACAAAACAGGAGGGGATGTGTGTGTTGTTTGGATTTAGTAAATTAGATGTTGGCTTTTATAGTGAGCGTCTCTCCCTTCTTTGCTTTGGAGTACAGTGGAATCTCGGATTGCGGTTAACAAACGTTTCGCAATGCAAGCGCTGTATTCAAAAAAATCCTGACTCGGTTTGCAATTGTTGTCTCGCAAAATGAGCAGGATTCAAGCCAAAGTGGTGTGCAGTACCATGTTTGTCCTGAGGTGGGGGGGGCGCCGGAGCAGAGCCTAACGGCGCTGTTCGGAAAATCTCAGAAATACTCCGTTCCTGAGTTCAGCCAAGGTGTCCTCAGCCTTTTCCGGGTGTTTCCGAGGCTCTCCGGCGCCCCCCACCTCTGGACACATGTGGTATTGCATGCCATTGAAGTCAATGCGGAACTATTTATTTTCATTTTTTATTGACTTCTATGGGGAAACTCGCTTTGATATGCGAGTACTTTGGATTACGAGCATTCTCCTGGAACGGATCCGCGGTTACACTGTATCTAGACGTTACCCTAAGTTTAGTAACCCTGCTGCAGTATCTCCTGTAACTTCTGTGTCCCCCCAGTAAATTCTCTGACTCCTGCATCCCCCTGTGACTCTAGACTGCCCGTGTCATGAGCGATCGGAACACCTCTGAGACCTGAGTCTTTCCACACTACACTCCACTACATTCCCGTTTGTCCTGGTCTGTTTTTTTTTCTCAGTGAATATGGACTTCTGTCTGCTACAAAGCCCCCAAATCAACCCAAACCTGTATGCACACAAGCAGCCAGACATGACGGAGCTGGGTAGCTGGCTCTGTGACTCAACATGTCAATCAGCTGTAAATGGAGAGATCAGAGGTGAATTACATTAAATTGTGATGCATGGAACCCCTACAACGGGGGTAGGCAACCTCGGGCCCTCCAGCTGTTTTGAAACTACAAGTCCCATGAGACATTGCAAGACCCCGACAATCACAGGCATGACGGGATTTGTAGTTTCACCACATCTAGAGGGCCTAGGTTGCCTACCCCTGCCCTACAACTACCAGAGGTGAAGTTCTGGAACATTCAGAGACAACAGACACACATTGCACTCTGTGATTGTATATTCTACACTCAATATCAACTGAGCTTCAAGTGATTCTAAAGAGAAAAATATAAATATAATAAAAATAACAAACATGTTATACTTACCTGCTCTGTGCCCGATCCTTCTCATCTCGGGTCTCCTTCTGGCGCTCTTGCCCCCAAAAGAAGCTTATTCCTATAGGGAGCACTTGTGAGAACTTACTTCTGAGCCTCGCTGTGTGCATCCATAGACACAGACAGTAGGACTCAGCCCCGCCCCCGAATTTGATTGGCAGCAGCGGGAACCAGGGAGAAAGTGGAGACGGCCTGTGCTCACGTGCACATTGCTGGACCACATTTAGACTCGGGTTATTATAAGGGGAGGAGGGAGGGGGCGGACTGACAACTCATGGGGCCCACGGTAAATAGAAGGTTATGGGGTCCTGGGCTTACAGATGGCCAGGAGGCAGTGCAGAGGCGGGGTAGCTAAAATCTCAAGATTTTCAAATCAAAAGCATGTCAGTAACAGACATATCAGGGACAGATGTAAAAAAAAGATTTTTACATACTGTCCCTGGTTTTACTGAGCCTGGCAACCCTGATGGGGCCCTTGGGCAGTGCCCGAGTGCCTGAATGGTCAGTCCGCCCCTGGGAGGGGGGTTTTGGGCCAGGAAACACAGTTTTTTTACTAACAAAAAACCCTTCAGCCTTAAGAAGCACTTTCAGTTATGAGTGGAGAGTCACCAGATGGGGGCTCTGTATCAGGGGGGGCGCTACTACTGCCATCCAGCCACCGGTACTGACACATTGCTCTGTGAACTGTAGAACAGTCTATACCCAGAAGCACAAGAATTTTGGGGACCACTGCTTTACTGAATACAGAATCCCCCCGAGGGCGCAAGTATATCACCGGAGATCACTCACCTCTGGGGATATCGTGTTCCAAGGTGTCCAGGAAGTCTATTGAAGGATCCAGATCAGCCATTTCCAACAGTGACCGTTTCTTGGGGTTCACAGTTGGGGTGAAGTGGAAGAATGAACTCAGCTTCTTGGCTTCGCTTACTGTAAGACCTGAAAAAAATATAAAAAAATATATATATTTTGTATAAACACTATGTGGGCACCAAACCATCACACCATCTTGGACAACCCATTCAAAAACCAGGGCCATTAATATGGAGTTGTCCCCTCTGTGGATATACCAGACTCCAATCTCCAGGGAAGACTTTCACAAGGTTTTGGAAGGTGTCTGTTGGGATTTGTGCCCATTTGTGAGGTCAGGTACTGATGTTGGATGAGAAGACCTGGCTCACAATCCAATTCATCCCAATAGGTGTTCAGTAGGGATGAGGTCAGGGCTCTGTACAGGACACTCGAGTTCCTTCGCACCAAACTGGTCACACCATGGCTTTATGGATCTGGATTTGTACACAGAGGACAGTCATGGTGGGACAGAAAAGGGTCTTCGCCAAACTGTTACCACCAGGTTGGAAGAGCACAATTGTCTATAATGTCTTTGTGGGATGTAATATTAACAAGACCCTTCACTGAAGACACCTGAACTCTTTTAGAGGGGGTCCATATACTTTTGGGTATATAGATCTATGCACTGGCTGGTAGGACTGTGGATGGTGTGGCTGTGTCGCTGAGGTTTCTTACCTACACATGGTTTGGCTCCTTTCACACGGGGTGGGTCTGGTTTTGCTCAGCAGGGGATCCATCTGCTGATCTCCTGGTGTGCGGAGCGGAGCACCCGGATGATAGGACATGGACAAAGCCTGCTCTTCTCTATAGGTAGCCAAATGTAAACAGAGTGCCCTCCAATCCAATCCATCCAGATGAAGGGGGAATGGATACCCTTCTGTTTTTTGTTGTTACTGGATCATATTGGACCCAGATGAAGCCGAATGTAAACAGACACTTGTTCATTTACATCTGGTGCATTATAGAGGAGAAGGGAGGGTCCGAACGGGTCTGGCTAAAAACCCGGACAGCTGGACCTGATTGCACCTCTTGTGTGAAAGGGGACTTAGCAGTGGTGGCTGCACATTAATTGCAGCCACTGTGCCCATCAAACGCAGCCCCTGTGCCATCAAACGCAGCTACTGTACCCATAAATTACCGCCACTGTGCCCATCAAACGCAGCTACTGTACCCATAAATTACCGCCACTGTGCCCATCAAACGCAGCTACTGTACCCATAAATTACCACCACTGTGCCCATCAAACGCAGCCCCTGTGCCCATCAAACGCAGCTACTGTACCCATAAATTACCGCCCCTGTGCCCATCAAACGCAGCTACTGTACCCATAAATTACCGCCCCTGTGCCCATCAAACACAGCCCCTGTGTCCATCAAAAGCAGCTACTGTACCCATAAATTACCGCCACTCTGCCCATCAAACGCAGCCCCTGTGCCCATCAAACGCAGCTACTGTACCCATAAATTACCACTACTGTGCCCAAACGCAGCCACTGTGCCCATCAAACGCAGCCCCTGTGCCCATAAATTGCCAGCACTATGCCATCAAACGCAGCTACTGTACCCATAAATTACTGCCACTGTGCCATTAAACGCAGCTACTGTACCCATCAACTGCCGCCAGTGTGCCCACAAAATGCTGCCACTAAGCATCCCCCACCCGCCCAGCACTTACCATGCTCCTCGATGTCTTCTCCCATCCTCTGCTATGATTGGACGCCTGATAGGTGGCGTCCAATCACATCGCCTGCCGATTCAGCCAATCAGGTGACAGGTAACAGACCCGAGCACAGGGTCTTTTATCTGTCTTTTTTTGCTTATAGCGCATAAAAAAAAAAAATGCAGAGGTGATCAAATCCCACCAAAAGAAAGCTCTATTTGTGGGAAAAAAAGGGGAAATAAATTGTGTTTGGGTACAACGTCGCACAATTGTCAGGTAAAGGGGTGTTCCAGCCGCATTTATTTATTTTTTAAAGTCAGCAGCTCCTAACAGTGTAGCTGCTGACTTTTAATAAGGACACTTACCTTGTCCTACTTGCCCGCGCTGATGGCCCCCCCGATGCCGGTCCCACGATCACTCCAGGTCCCGCGCCGCCATTCACACTAGGGGAAACAGGCCTTACGTCTTCACTGCCCATTTCCTACTGCGCCTGCGTGAGTCTCACGCTGGCTTGTGAATGGGCGGCTGCTCTCTGAGAACACACACAGTTCCCAGAAAGCGGAGCGCCACATTCACAAGGAGAAGAAAAGACACCGTGGTTGCGGAAGAGGCAGATTACGGACTTCCGCATAGCAACAGGTATTTCGGGTGAGTATTAATTTAATTTTTTTTCATGTTTTTTTTATTTTATTTTTTTAGGCCCAAATGTGGTTTTCCTGGGTGGAACGCCACTTTAAAGCCACACAGTGCCGTATCGGAAAAAATTGCCTGGTCATTCAGGAGGTAAATCCTTCTGGTCCTGAATTGGTTAAGCGAAGCTCATGGCTCTCTGTCTGCTGTAAGATGCTGCTGCTGGGTGAAGTGGCGGAGTGCTCACAGAACACTAGAAGGGACAAGAGCTGTCTGATTGTTTTGGGGGAACCCATTAGAAAGCCCACTGTTAGTCAGGAACTGACCTGAGTTTAGTGGCTTAGATGGTGGAGAAGTTGGGGGATTTGTTGGGCCTCCTGTTCCCTCTCATATTTACCTCGGAAACATGGATTCTTTTTGACCGCTCCAAGTGGATCCTTGATGAAGGCCCCTCGCGGTACCACGGCTGCCTCCTTGTCAATCATGGCGATGGTGGCCACCAGACGCGTTTCCTCTTTGATGTGATTCTAATTGAGGGAAAATACAGCAGAAGGTTTGTCACTAGACATCTGCAATTTGTTAATTTTAGTTTTTGTTTCATTCGTCTTTTAGCTTTTTTCAGAAATTCTAAAAAATTTAAAATTTAAAAATTCTAAAAAAAAAAATCACAAGAAAGAAAGAAACAAGAAAGGAAATTCGAAAATTAAAAAAATTCAGGAAATTTAAATTCTGAATTTTCGAATTTCCGATTTTCAAAATTTGCGAATTTCCTAAAATTTAGAAATTTTGTGAATTCAGGAAATTCTAAAATGTTGGAAACTCGGAAATTCTAAAAATGGTGGAAACTCGGAAATTCTAAAAATGGTGGAAATTTGGAAATTCTAAAAATGGTGGAAACTCGGAAATTCTAAAAATGGTGGAAACTCGGAAATTCTAAAAATGGTGGAAACTCGGAAATTCTAAAAATGGTGGAAATTTGGAAATTCTAAAAATGGTGGAAACTCGGAAATTCTAAAAATGGTGGAAACTCGGAAATTCTAAAAATGGTGGAAACTCGGAAATTCTAAAAATGGTGGAAACTCGGAAATTCTAAAAATGGTGGAAACTCGGAAATTCTAAAAATGGTGGAAACTCGGAAATTCTAAAAATGGTGGAAACTCGGAAATTCTAAAAATGGTGGAAACTCGGAAATTCTAAAAATGTTGGAAACTCGGAAATTCTAAAAATGTTGGAAACTCGGAAATTCTAAAAATGTTGGAAACTCGGAAATTCTAAAAATGTTGGAAACTCGGAAATTCTAAAAATGTTGGAAACTCGGAAATTCTAAAAATGTTGGAAACTCGGAAATTCTAAAAATGTTGGAAACTCGGAAATTCTAAAAATGTTGGAAACTCGGAAATTCTAAAAATGTTGGAAACTCGGAAATTCTAAAAATGTTGGAAACTCGGAAATTCTAAAAATGTTGGAAACTCGGAAATTCTAAAAATGGTGGAAACTCGGAAATTCTAAAAATGGTGGAAACTCGGAAATTCTAAAAATGGTGGAAACTCGGAAATTCTAAAAATGGTGGAAACTCAGAAATTCTAAAAATGTTGGAAGCTCGGAAATTCTAAAAATGTTGGAAACTCGGAAATCTGAGAATTCGGAAATGTAAAAATTCGGAAATTTCAGAATGAACGAATTTGTTAAAATTTTTTAAAAAACTAAATTCGGAACTAAACTAATTGCACGTGTCTATTTGTCACATCTGCCTGGAATTCCAAATGAATGAAGAAATGAAAAACCTCGATGTATCGGAGACATACGGCTCAGAACGTTGAATTGTGGGTCCTGCTGCTTACAGTTTTACTCAAATCTGGTATGACTGAGCTGATCCCAACTCACCGTCACTTCCTCTTCATAGGCCGCGCCCCCTTCGCCCACTTTCTTGCGCACCGTGTGCTCATATTCATGAGACGGGTCTCCCATAAATCGACCTTTCATCACCTTCCCCTCAGCGATGATGGCCTCGGTGGGTGGCGGCAGGAGACACCAGTCCATACAGTTGAGGCTGCCAGGAAAAGAAGAAAACGAGGACAGAAGGTGAACGGTGATGAACCTTGGGAGCAGTGCCGATCCTGACCTCCCTGGGGCCCTAAGCAAAATGTCATGTCAGATTAAAGTTGAGAGATGGGGGGAGGGGGTGTTCTGCTGTCGGAAATTACATCTTACGTTAAAGTGAGAAGCAGGGGGGGGGGGGGGTGCTGACTTCTTACCTCTTCTCCCATGCAGCCAGCAAATTACTTCTCACCAGGCAGGGCCTCTAGTAATTTAGGGGGCCCTCCGCAGCTTTGCGGGGCCCTAAGCGGATTGCATAGTGAGTCTATAGGGAGGATCGGCCCTGCTTGGGAGGCAGCAAACAGATTCTGGTGAGATCAAATAGCACCCTAGATTAGGGGCCCCCCAAATATCCAACAATAAACCACCAACCCGGATCAAGGGCCTGGAAATCTCTTCTCCGGCAGTCATTGAGTTCCCCAACACAAGAGCTCTGCCAGGACTTCTATTAGCACTGCACAGTGTAGAGTAAGACCTGAAGGAACTCATCTCATCTATAGGAGGTAATATACTGTGTGATATATGTAGGGGGGGGGGGTATATGATTCTCCTCCACCTGTATACAGTATGGTGTGTGTGTGTGTGTGTGTGTGTGTGTGTGTATGTATATATATATATATATGTGTATGTATATATGTGGAATTATATAGGTGGTATATGGTCCATAGTGACGCGTTTCACACCGTGTGAAGGTGCTTAATCATGCATTTCACACCGTATGAAGGTGCTTAATCATAGCTATGATTAAGCACCTTCATACGGTGTGAAATGCGTCAGTGCTTTATAGGTATATATAGGGATCTATAGGCTCTTCCCAGTAAATATAGGGATATTTAGCCCCAACATGTTATATATAGGAATCTAAAGGCCCCCTCCCCAGCATAGTATAATATATATCTCTATATAAAACTCTATAAAATCTATAAATCTCTATATATAGATCTCTAGGTCCCCCTCCCCTCAGTATGTTATATATAGGGATCTATAAGCCCCTCCCCCAGTGCAGTAAAAATAGGGATCTACAGCCCCTAAATGTGTTATATATATATATACACACATATACACACACACACACGTGCATGTGCGTGTATCTATATCCCCCCGGTATGTTATAAATAGGGAACTATAGACTCTCCCCCAATATGGTATATTCAGATATCTTTATGCCCCCTCCCCCAGTATGTTGTATATAGGTATCTATATCCCCCAGTATGTTGTATATAGGGATCTATGGGTCCCTCTCCCCCAGTATGTTGAATGCAGGGGCAGTATATAGTGTATAGGGATCTACACGCATTCCTCACCTGTAAAAGATCCCCCCCCCCATATATAGGTTCCTTCTCCCAGTATGGTATATATATAGGGTGTATATAATGTATAGGCCCCCAGTATATTATATATAGCGATCTATAGCCGCCCTCCCCCGTATATTATATATAGAGATCTATAGCCCCCCTTCCCAGTATATTATATATAGTGATCTATAGCCCCCCTCCCCAGTATATTATATATAGGGATCTATAGGTCCCATCCCCAGTATATTATATATAGGGATCAATAGGTCCCACCCAGTATATTATATATAGGGATCTATAGGTCCCCTCCCCAGTATATTATATAGAGAGATCTATAGCCCCCCTCCCCAGTATATTATATATAGTGATCTATGGGTCCCCTCCCCAGTATATTATATATAGGGATCTATAGCCCCCCTCCCCAGTATATTATATATAGGGATCTATAGGTCACATCCCCAGTATATTATATATATGGATCTATAGGTCACATCCCCAGTATATTATATATATGGATCTATAGGTCCCATCCCCAGTATATTATATATATGGATCTATAGGTCACATCCCCAGTATATTATATATATGGATCTATAGGTCCCATCCCCAGTATATTATATATAGGGATCTATAGCCCCCCTCCCCAGTATATTATATATAGGGATCTATAGGTCACATCCCCAGTATATTATATATATGGATCTATAGGTCACATCCCCAGTATATTATATATATGGATCTATAGGTCCCATCCCCGGTATATTATATATATGGATCTATAGGTCACATCCCCAGTATATTATATATATGGATCTATAGGTCCCATCCCCAGTATATTATATATATGGATCTATAGGTCACATCCCCAGTATATTATATATATGGATCTATAGGTCCCATCCCCAGTATATTATATATAGGGATCTATAGCCCCCCTCCCCAGTATATTATATATAGGGATCTATAGGTCACATCCCCAGTATATTATATATATGGATCTATAGGTCACATCCCCAGTATATTATATATATGGATCTATAGGTCCCATCCCCGGTATATTATATATATGGATCTATAGGTCACATCCCCAGTATATTATATATATGGATCTATAGGTCCCATCCCCAGTATATTATATATGTGGATCTATAGGTCCCCTCCCCAGTATATTAAATATAGGGATCTATAGCCCCCCTCCCCAGTATATTATATATAGGGATCTATAGCCCCCCTCCCCAGTATATTATATATAGTGATCTATAGCCCCCCCTCCCCAGTATATTATATATAGTGACCTATAGCCCCCCTCACCAGTATATTATATATAGTGATCTATGGGTCCCCTCCCCAGTATATTATATATAGTGATCTATAGCCCCCCTCCCCAGTATATTACATATAGGGATCTATAGGTCCCATCCCCAGTATATTATATATAGGGATCTATAGGTCCCATCCCCAGTATATTATATATATGGATCTATAGGTCACATCCCCAGTATATTATATATATGGATCTATAGGTCACATCCCCAGTATATTATATATATATGGATCTATAGGTCCCCTCCCCAGTATATTATATATAGGGATCTATAGGTCCCCTCCCCAGTATATTATATATAGGGATCTATAGCCCCCCTCACCAGTATATTATATATAGTGATCTATGGGTCCCCTCCCCAGTATATTATATATAGCGATCTATAGCCGCCCTCCCCCGTATATTATATAAAGAGATCTATAGCCCCCCTTCCCAGTATATTATATATAGTGATCTATAGCCCCCTCCCCAGTATATTATATATAGGGATCTATAGGTCCCATCCCCAGTATATTATATATATGGATCTATAGGTCCCCTCCCCAGTATATTATATATAGGGATCTATAGGTCCCCTCCCCAGTATATTATATATAGGGATCTATAGCCCCCTCCCCAGTATATTATATATAGGGATCTATAGCCCCCCTCCCCAGTATATTATATATAGGGATCTATAGCCCCCCTCCCCAGTATATTATATATAGTGATCTATAGCCCCCCTCCCCAGTATATTATATATAGGAATCTATAGCCCCCTCCCCAGTATACTATATATAGTGATCTATAGCCCCCTCCCCAGTATATTATATATAGGGATCTATAGCCCCCTCCCCAGTATATTATATATAGGGATCTATAGCCCCCTCCCCAGTATATTATATATATGGATCTATAGGTCCCATCCCCAGTATATTATATATAGGGATCAATAGGTCCCCTCCCCAGTATATTATATATAGTGATCTATAGGTCCCCTCCCCAGTATATTATATATAGTGATCTATAGCCCCCCTCACCAGTATATTATATATAGTGATCTATGGGTCCCCTCCCCAGTATATTATATATAGGGATCTATAGCCCCCTCCCCAGTATATTATATATATGGATCTATAGGTCCCATCCCCAGTATATTATATATAGGGATCTATAGGTCCCCTCCCCAGTATATTATATATAGGGATCTATGGGTCCTCTCCCCCAGTATGGTGTATATAGTGATCTATCAGGGCTGTCTTAATGAGAGGGCACATCTGGGCACTGCCCAGGGGCCCCAGCTCCTTCCCCAAAGCAGCTGGTCCTTGAGCCCACTCTGCCCCGAAATTTGGGGGCCCCATGATGGCACTGAGAGTGATAGATACACAGGGGGGGCAGTCTGCCTCCTACCTACTTGATGTCTGTTTCCCTGCACTGTCATCATTGTAGGGGCCCCAGAGCATTACTTTGCCCAGGGGCCCATGATGCTATTAAGACGGCCCTGTGATCTATAGCCCCCCTTCCCCAGTATGGTGTATATAGCGATCTATAGCCCCCTCCCCAGTATATTATATATAGTGATCTATAGGTCCCCTCCCCTAGTATGGTGTGTATATAGGGATCTACAGTTCCCCTCCCCAGTATGGTGTATATAGTGATCTATAGCCCCCCTCCCCAGTATATTATATATAGTGATCTATAGGTCCCCTCCCCCAGTATGGTGTATATAGTGATCTATAGCCCCCCTCCCCAGTATATTATATATACAGATGATGATGTGTCGGGTCCGCTCACCTGTAGAAGGTCTTCCTCCCCCGGAGCTCCTCTCCCTCCTCCTCGGTCCCCCGGCAGATATAATAGTCCCCCCGGACTCCGAGGATCTTCCCCCAGAACAGAACCCCGGACAGCTTCATGTTCCTGCGGAGGAGAAGCAGTGATGTCCGCAGCGCGGCGCTCTGTTCCGGGCTCAGCCCCACACCGGAGCCGGACACCATCTCCATCCCCAGCAGCAGCCCGTCCGCCTCCATCTCTCCCAAATCCCGTCTCCGCTCTGTCTCTATAGCGACGCGTCCCGTCTCCAGGAAGTGACGTCACCGCAACCGCGTCCCGTCTCCAGGAAGGACGTCATTAGCCTAGCAACACCAAAGAGGTGTGTCCTGGTCAGGACACACCTCTTTGGTGTTGCTAGACTTGATCACAGGGCAGTCTTAATAGCATTAATAGGACCGCCTATCCCATGACACGTCAGCCATTTGCCCGGCCCACGTTGCAAACTGACCCCGCCTTCCATATCGATCAGCGTCGTGTCGTACCTAGGTGGGCGGAGAAGGGGCGGGGCTGTGGCTGCCTGTCATTGGTTGTGTTTGTGGCAGCGAAGACTCCTCCCCTCCCAATGGGGATTATTCCTGGAAGTTGAGTCTGCGCTGGGTAAGGGGCGTGTCTAAACATTCATTTTTTAGGGGCGTGGAAAAACAAACCCCTCCTTTTGATTTCAGCCCCTCCCACTGTAATAACATGAGTTAAAATATGTTATATTAAATTAATAATATGTAATAATAATTAACTCCTTACCTTAATTGTATTTTTTAAATAAATTATTATTATTAATAATAATAATAATAATAATAAAATTAAAAATAATAATAAAATAAACACCCAAACCCGAACAAAATTTTTATAGGGATAATAGTAATAATTATAATATCTTTTTTTTTTTTTTTGTTTTATGGTTAGGGGGTTTCGTTATTTATTATTATTAATATTATTATTTTATTATTAGTTTTAATATTGTTTTTTAAGGGTTAGGGGTTAATTAATTATTTATCATTATTATTATAATTATTATTTTATTTTTTTTCACAAGAAAATTATTTTATTTTTAGTATTATTATTTTTTTAAGGGTTAGGGGTTAATTATTTATGTATTATTACTAGTATTTATATATATTGTATTTATTTATGAATATATTTATTTATTTATTTAGTAGTGGTAATAGGATTAATAACACCCTAACTGTAAAATAAATAACACTAATCCTAACCTAATCTGAAATATAATCCATTACCATAACAAAGAAAAAAAAGAAAGAAGAATTATAAGATTTAAAAAAAAGAATAAAATCTGATGGAAAAGCTATAAAATAAATAAATAATGAAGAACCTAGCAACAAATGATGATAGTATTCTGTATTGGCTGATAACAACAAAAACCCACTGTATAAAAATGCACAAATTGCTCAGAAAAACGTGATAGAAACACACATAATAACGTGCGAAAACCGACCACGTCGGGGACTCTATACCGAGATCGGTGTAGCGGCGTGTCAGACTGACACAGCGCACTACCGATGGGTGCGATGCACAGGCGCGTGGCGGCTGTTATCCTGCTGGACGTCATATGACGCTCAGTCAGCATAACTGAACCGCAGCCCGGCCGTCATTCTGCTGTAGGCCAGGTGGGAAGTGGTTAAACTGCGTAGAGGGCTCTTTAGTGTAAGAGCGGCAAGGATGTGGAATTCCCTTCCACGGTCGGTGGTCTCTGCGGGGGGCGTCGATGGTTTCAAGAAACTATTAGATAAGCACCTGAATGACCACAACATACAGGGATATAATATATAATATAATCTCACACATAGGGGGGACTGGATGGACTTGTGTCTTTTTTAAACCTCACCTACTATATGAGGTACTGTATATACTCGAGTATAAGCTGAGGCAACTAACTGACTTGGGTATAAGCCTAGGGTGTCCATCTGCATGCCTCACTGTGTCCATGTGCATGCCTCACTGTGTCCATGCCTCACTGTATCCATGCCTCACTGTGCCCATGCCTCACTATGCCCATGCCTCACTGTGCCCACGCCTCACTGTGCCCACGCCTCACTGTGCCCACGCCTCACTGTGCCCAGGCCTCACTGTGCCCATGCCTCACTGTGCCCAAGCCTCACTATGCCCAAGCCTCACTGTGCCCACGCCTCACTGTGCCCAAGCCTCACTGTGCCCACGCCTCACTGTGCCCAAGCCTCACTGTGCCTCACTGTGTCCATGACTAGACTAACGTTTAACATGGGAGTATATGGAAGGGGTGCCCGGCTTTGAAAAATTGGCGATCCTGTAGGTCCCCCAGACAGCAAACTTTCACACGTGTAGCGGAGAACTGGGGCTACATGTGTGCCAAGTTAATTTTGGGTCCAGGGGACCTACGACCGGCCGGTACCGGGTCCCCAAACTTACCACAGAAATGACCGCTTAAAGCGGAGCTCCACCCTGATTTTTATTTTTTTTCAAAAATCTAAAAAAAAATTTAAAAAAAATTAAATGGAAAAAATAAAATAAAATACTCACCCTAAATAGGCTGTTGCTATGCGGAAGTCCCGAATCTGCCCTCATGATCCGCGGTGTGGTTTTCTTCCTCCTCCTCTACTCGGTGTAGTCTTGTGAATGGGCCGCGCTGCATTCTGGGAACTGTGTGTATCCCAGAAAGCAGCCGGACCATTCACAAAGCGCCGCGCTGCTCGCACATGCGCAGTAGGAAACGGGCAGTGAAGCCGCACGGCTTCACTTCCTGTTTCCCTGACTGTGGATGGCGGCGCCGGGATCGAGGATCGGCATCGGCGGGGGCCGTCAGCGCGGGCGCCTTGGACAGGTAAGTGTCCTTATTCAAAGTCAGCAGCTACACTGTTAGTAGCTGCCGACTTTGAAAAAAAAAAATGCAGGTGGAGCTCCGCTTTAACATGGGAGTCTATGGAAGGGGTGCCCGGCTTTGAAAAAAAATCGGGGCTCCCCGGCCGTAGGTCCCCTGGACAACAAACTGTGCACACTTATAGAGGAAGAGGGGGGTTCCTTTGTGCCAAACTTGGGGTCCAGGGGACTTACGGCCGGCTGGTACCGGGTTTGCAAATTCCGGGAGATCAGGAGCCAAAAAGGCGACTCGAGTATAAGCCGAGGGGGGCATTTTCAGCACCAAAAAAATTGCTGAAAAACTCGGCTTATACTCGAGTATATACGGTACATCTACTTATTATTATACAGGATTTATATGGCACTTGCAGTTTGCACAGCGCTTTACAACATGAGGGCAGACAGTACAGTTACAATACGAATCAATACGGAAGGGATCCGAGGACTCGGCTTACAATCAGCTAATGGTTTTGAAAGTTTCTGGTGACCCTGGAAAAGTGTCTGAAGTGACTTTGATAAGAAGGAGAAGGTTGAATATTTGCAGCAGATTCAGTATCAAGGCTGGTGGAATTATCCGAGTACTGTCTGTGCTTTTTGTCTGATCTTTTTAGAATAACAAAACGACTCAACATATCACTGGGTCTGGTCTGGGTGGGGTCGCTCTCTCTATGTTGTGGTTACGCTGACATTCAGCATCTGGCTTCATTGCTACATGTGAGATTACACCAGCCTGCTCCGCCCTGACCCCGGGGGGGCCCTTACCAGCTATAAAACCCGGGGACACGGAGATGACCCCCTCCCATCCCTGTGTTTCCCGAGGACGTCCTGTCCTGACAATGGCCACTAATGGGCCCCCAGATACAATGTGTGTGGGGTCATCAGTGACACGCGATGTTCAAAGAAGAGGTCAGAGATCGCGTCACATCGCGACAGGCGTTTTCCGTTATACGAGGTCGGATCGCGCGGATATTAGGAGGGGGGAGGCGGTCATTGTGTCGAAAAAAAACCAACCCAAGTGTAATCTCTTCTCTCCTGGGGAGAGGGACCTGGGGACCATTGGGCCCCTTACAGGTGTAATGCAAAAAAAAAAAAGTGGGAGGGGGGCCAGCCGAGCCTGTAATGGGCTCTAGGGACCTTTGGGCTCCTTACAGGTGTAATGCAAAAAATAAAAAATGGGAGGGGGCCAGCCGGGCCTGCAAGGGGCCCATGCAAAAAAAAATGGGAGGGGGGCCAGCCGGACCTGTAAGGGGCCCTGGGGACCTTTGGACCCCTTACAGGTGTAATGCAAAAAATAAATTAATTAATAAAAAAAATGGGAGGGGGGCCAGTCAGGCCTGTAAAGGGCCCATGCAAAAAAAATAAAAAATGGCAGGGGGGCCAGCTGAACTTGTAAGGGGCCCTGGGGACCTTCGGGCCCCTTACAGGTGTAATGCAAAAAAAAAAAAAGTGGGAGGGGGGCCGGCCGAGCCTGTAATGGGCTCTAGGGACCTTTGGGCTCCTTACAGGTGTAATGCAAAAAATAAAAAATAGGAGGGGGCCAGCCGGGCCTGCAAGGGGCCCATGCAAAAAATAAAAAAATAAAAATGGGAGGGGGGCCAGCTGGACCTGTAAGGGGCCCTGGGGACCTTTGGGCCCCTTACAGGTGTTATTCAAAAAAAATAAAAATGAGAGGGGGGCCAGCCTGGCCTGTAAGGGGCCCTGGGGACCATCGGGCCCCTTACAGGTGTAATGCAAAAAACAAAAAAAATTAATAAAAAAACAAACACAAATAAATGGAAGGGGGGCCAGCCGGGCCCCTGGGGACCATCGGGCCCTTTACAAGTGTAATGCCTGTACCCCCCTGATGGCGGCCCTGTTCCCGGGTCTGTACACCTGCTGTGCCCATTATGAGGGAACTCTTAAGGCATCATCATACCAAGACAATTTGGATAATTTCATGCTCCCAATGTGTCGGAATAGTTTGGGGACGGCCCCTTCCTGTTCCAACATCACTGCACACCAGTGCACAAAGCAAGGTCCATAAAGACATGGATGAGCGAGTTTGGGGTGGAGGAACTTGACTGGCCTGCACAGAGTCCTGACTTTAACCCGATAGAACACCTTTGGGATGAATTAGAGAGGATACTGCGAGCCAGACCTTCTTATGCCTGACCTCACAAATGCACTTCTGGAAGAATGGTCAAACATTCCCATAGACACCCTTCTTAACCTTGTGGACGGCCTTCCCAGAAGAGTTGAAGCTGTTATAGCTGCAAAGGGCGGGGCCAACTCAATATTGAACCCTACGGACTAAGACTGGGATGTCATTAAATTTCATGTGGGTGTAAAGGCAGGTGTCCTAATACTTTTGACGGCATAATGTATGTTGTATATATATTGTATACCACTTAGGGGAGAATCTACAAGTCTGCCTGGTATGCTTTTTGACGTTGCCTTTAATATCAGCAGCTGTTTATCTTGGGAGTTTACCTGTCTGCCTGACAGTGGCAGCCCGTCCATAAGGGGCCTAGGGGCACCACCCCCTAATCCAAGCGCATGGCCCATAATCTTCATGCGGGGGGCCGAACGCATGGATTCCAATTTTTTTTAAGCACATGATTAGAGCCCGAGGCTCTAATTGGCTTAAAAAAAGGGTGGGCTCGGGGCGCAGAGCACCGTGCCCTGAGCCCACTCACTTATGTGATAATAGCAAATGAATATTCGCTATTGTCTTCCTGATTCTTCTCTCAGGCAATCAGAGAGAGGACCCTGAGACCTGAATGGCCAGGGAGTCTTAGGACTCCCGGCCAATCGGGTTTTAGTACCCACTACCTAGTGCTCAGCCAGGAGGAGAAGCAATGGCCCCGGAGCGAGGAGCAGCAGCCCTACCATTTGCCTCTGATCACCGCCTTCCCACCCGTCTCTGGTGGGGTGGATCGCCGCCTTCCTGTCTGTCTCTCGTGGGGGGGACCCTGCTTTCCTGTCCGTCTCTTGTTGGGGGAACGCCTCCCTACTGTCCATCTCGTGAGGCGATCGCCGCCTTCCCGTCCGTCTCTCGTGGGGGGATCGCCGCCTTCCCGCCTGTCTCTCGTGGGGGGATCGCTGCCTTCCCGTTCGTCTCTCGTAGGGGGATATCCGCCTTCCTGCCTGTCTCTCGTGGGGGGGACCCCGCTTTCCTGTCCGTCTCTTGTTGGGGAATCGCCTCCCTACCATCCGTCTCTCGTGAGGGGATCACCGCCTTCCCGTCCGTCTCTCGTGGGGGGATCTCTGCCTTCCTGTCCGACTCTCGTTGGGGGATCGCCACCTTCCCATCCGTCTCTCGTGGGGGATCGCCACCTTCCCATCCGTCTCTCGTGGGGGGATCGCCGCCTTTCCGTCCGTCTCTCGTGGGGGGATCGCCGCCTTCCCGCCTGTCTCTCGTGGGGGGATCGCTGCCTTCCCGTTCGTCTCTCGTAGGGGGATATCCGCCTTCCTGCCTGTCTCTCGTGGGGGGGACCCCGCTTTCCTGTCCGTCTCTTGTTGGGGAATCGCCTCCCTACCATCCGTCTCTCGTGAGGGGATCACCGCCTTCCCGTCCGTCTCTCGTGGGGGGATCTCTGCCTTCCTGTCCGACTCTCGTTGGGGATCGCCACCTTCCCATCCGTCTCTCGTGGGGGATCGCCACCTTCCCATCCGTCTCTCGTGGGGGGATCGCCGCCTTTCCGTCCGTCTCTCGTGGGGGGATCGCCGCCTTCCCGCCTGTCTCTCGTGGGGGGATCGCTGCCTTCCCGTTCGTCTCTCGTAGGGGGATATCCGCCTTCCTGCCTGTCTCTCGTGGGGGGGACCCCGCTTTCCTGTCCGTCTCTTGTTGGGGGATCGCCTCCCTACCATCCGTCTCTCGTGAGGGGATCACCGCCTTCCCGTCCGTCTCTCGTGGGGGGATCTCCGCCTTCCTGTCCGACTCTCGTTGGGGGATCGCCACCTTCCCATCCGTCTCTCGTGGGGGATCGCCACCTTCCCATCCGTCTCTCGTGGGGGGATCGCCGCCTTTCCGTCCGTCTCTCGTGGGGGGATCGCCGCCTTCCCGCCTGTCTCTCGTGGGGGGATCGCTGCCTTCCCGTTCGTCTCTCGTAGGGGGATATCCGCCTTCCTGCCTGTCTCTCGTGGGGGGGACCCCGCTTTCCTGTCCGTCTCTTGTTGGGGGATCGCCTCCCTACCATCCGTCTCTCGTGAGGGGATCACCGCCTTCCCGTCCGTCTCTCGTGGGGGGATCTCCGCCTTCCTGTCCGACTCTCGTTGGGGGATCGCCACCTTCCCATCCGTCTCTCGTGGGGGATCGCCACCTTCCCATCCGTCTCTCGTGGGGGGATCGCCGCATTTCCGTCCGTCTCTCGTGGAGGGATCGCTGTCTTCCCGTCTGTCTCTCGTGAGGGGAACACCGCTTCCTGTCCGTCTCTCGTGAGGGGGGGAATGCCGCCTTCCCATCCGTCTCTCGTTGGGGGATCGCCGCTTTCCCATCCGTCTCACATGGTGGGATCGCCGCCTTCCCGTCCCTCTCTCGTGGAAGGGATCGCCACCTTCCAATCTGTTTTCTCCTCCTTGCCCTCCGCCTCTTGTGGGCAGGATCGCCCCCTTCCCATCCGTCTCTCGTGGGGGGGATCGCTGCCTTCCTGTCTGTCCCTCGTGGGAGGGATCACCGCCTTCCCGTCCGTCTCTCGCAGGGGGGGGGGTACACCACCTTCCAACCCATCTCTCGTGGGGGAGATCGCCACATGAGAGACGGACGGGAAGGTGGCGATCCCCCCCCCATGAGAGTCCCCCCCACCTTCCCGTCTGTCTCTCGTGGGGGGATCGGCGCCTTCCCAGCCATCTTGGCGTTGGTTTGCCGCCCCCCCAAGAAATAGTAGGGACCAGCCGCCACTGCTGCCTACTATTTGTTGGGGGGGGGGCGGCAAACCAACTGCAAACAAGTAAAAACGTGAAAATCACATGAAAAGGGTTTCTTGTGAACAACTCATTAAAAAAACTAATTTTTGTTTCCCTTCACAGTAAATTAACAGCAGAACTCCTAAACTCTTTCTCTGGCTTGTCAGTGAGAAATGAAAAATGACCTGAGAGACTCAGAGGCAATCCTAACGCCGCCAGTTCCGATCCAAATTCATTTCAATCTCAGCATGGAGCCGATCAACACCTCCCGGCGCCACACATCATACCCTGCGTCAGAATGAGGGGCGACCCCCCCCCGGGGGCTTCACCCCTAATGTACGGGGGACAGTGACGTCTCTCCTCCTGGAAATTCTCATGTAAAACGACCACCCGGGATAAACCCAGAAATATAGGAGGAAGCTTCATTTTATATTCTGATTTCAGCCTTTTCCTTTATTAATATGCAGAAAAGTTTTAGATTTTATTGGCTAATTTTAGTTATTAAAGATGCAGATAAAATAACTAAAACTCCAAACTGTATTACATTCAGGGAGGTTTTATATATTTTATATATATATTTATAAGAAAAAGAAAGTGAATATGTAACTATTTTGAAGACATTCTTCTCACTGATCACCAATGTAAGGGACATTCTTCTCACTGATCACCAATGTAAGGAACATTCTTCTCACTGATCACCAATGTAAGGGACATTCTTCCCACTGATCACCAATGTAAGGGACATTCTTCTCACTGATCACCAATGTAAGGGACATTCTTCTCACTGATCACCAATGTAAGGAACATTCTTCTCACTGATCACCAATGTAAGGGACATTCTTCTCAGTGATCACCAATGTAAGGAACATTCTTCTCACTGATCACCAATGTAAGGAACATTCTTCCCACTGATCACCAATGTAAGGAACATTCTTCCCACTGACCTCCAATGTAAGGGACATTCTTCCCACTGATCACCAATGTAAGGAACATTCTTCTCACTGATCACCAATGTAAGGGACATTCTTCCCACTGACCTCCAATGTAAGGGACATTCTTCCCACTGATCACCAATGTAAGGAACATTCTTCTCACTGATCACCAATGTAAGGGACATTCTTCCCACTGATCACCAATGTAAGGAGCATTCTTCCCACTGATCACCAATGTAAGGGACATTCTTCCCACTGATCACCAATGTAAGGAACATTCTTCCCACTGATCACCAATGTAAGGGACATTCTTCTCACTGATCACCAATGTAAGGGACATTCTTCCCACTGATCACCAATGTAAGGGACATTCTTCTCACTGATCACCAATGTAAGGAACATTCTTCTCACTGATCACCAATGTAAGGGACATTCTCCCCACTGATCACCAATGTAAGGGACATTCTTCTCACTGATCACCAATGTAAGGGACATTCTTCTCACTGATCACCAATGTAAGGGACATTCTTCTCACTGATCACCAATGTAAGGGACATTCTTCCCACTGATCACCAATGTAAGGGACATTCTTCTCACTGATCACCAATGTAAGGGACATTCTTCTCACTGATCACCAATGTAAGGGACATTCTTCCCACTGATCACCAATGTAAGGGACATTCTTCTCACTGACCACCAATGTAAGGAACATTCTTCCCACTGATCACCAATGTAAGGAGCATTCTTCCCACTGATCACCAATGTAAGGAACATTCTTCCCATTGACTATCAGTTTAGGTGGACCCTTTTCCGACTTACCAGCACTGGAAAGGAGCATTTCATAGACCACCAATGTAATAATTGTAAGGGGGCACTTTTTTATGTATGTAATATCAGGGGTTTCAAGGGTCTCTCCATGTTAAAGTTTGGGTAAGGTGTCTCTAGAATGAATGATGCATGTTTTTGGATATTTTTTTTTGGTCTTCTGATCCTCGTTATTTCTGTGTCTTGTTCCAGATGAATCCCTGTAATGCGGTGCAGGCGGTGTAATGACTATTCATTAGGAATAAATTAGAATATTAATGGCATACAAGTCATCTGACGTGTTCCCTCGTAAAACAAATTCATTACGAAGATCTGAGAGCGCGGAGCCGCACCTGCCGCTCTCGCCGTTTTTTTCCTTCCCCTCGCTGCGCCATCTGTTTCCGGGAATTATATTTTTAGCCATATTCGGGGCTCATAAAGTCGGTGCACAGATGTTTATGAGGCGCATTACGTTAATTGGTAAAAAACGGGCCAATAGCGGGCTGTCACAGAGCCAGGGTCGTTCGCTCGACGCCGTTTCCTCTGTCCCACGCTGTGCGCACATTCACACCTGTAGAACTCCATCGTATTTCTCCGAAGGATGTTACAGGACTTTGTAACAGTTTGTAACTTCATATGATGTTCATACGTCCCCCATCCATGGACACAATGTACTAAAAGAATTTGTGCGACGCCAAAACTTTTAGGGCCCATCGAAAAAATTTATGGCTGTCAACGCCAGATCTGCCGCCAGAGGCTTAAAGAAAGATCCAGCAAAATAAAATACGCGTGTAATGGGGTGTTTATGCGTGTTCTGGTTTTAGGAACACGTTAATTCATTCTAGTTCCTGCAAATTATCGGTTAATTTTTGCCACCACTTTATACGAGGGCATTTAGAAAAAAAATATTCTTTATACTTGGGCAATTTTTTTAATTTATTTTTTATGAATTATTTATACTAGTCAATTAAAAAAATATATATATTCTTTATTTATAAGTTCTTTATACTATTGCATTTTTTATAAATACTTTATACTAGAGCTTTATGTAAAATAAATTCTTTATACTAGGGCATATATATATATATTTTTTTATAAGTTCTTTATACTATTGCCTTCTTTTTATATACATTCTTTATACTAGAGCTTTATGTAAAATAAATTCTTTATACTTGGGTACTTGGGCATATTTTTTCTTTACCACCTTCTCCACTCAACATAAGCAAATCAAAGAGATGATTAGGAAGCATTGGAAAATCCTAAAAAGTGACCAAGTTTTGGGTCCCTCTCTCCCAGCTGAGGCTGGGGTGATTTACAGAGGAGCCATGCCACTAAAAAATCAGATTGCACCCAATATACCAGACCCCCCAGTTAAGCCGTCCTTCTTTCCCCTCTCTAACGGATTTCATCCCTGTAGGAGGTCTAAGGAAAAAAAACAACACGCTTTAGATCTACCACCACTGGAATAGAATTTCCTATGAAACATTTTTCCACATGTGCTATGAAGCACTGTAGCTGGCCAGCTAGAACCTGTCCTAGGTAGCTAATATAACCTACATGTATATACAGCTAAACCTGCTAAGAACCTAATGTAGAGCACATTTTTATATGTGAGAGACAAAAGCAGAGTTATTTACTGTGATTTTGTGTTTGGATGTTATATAACAGTTGTATGTTGTGTTCACAGAAGCAAACGAAAAAATATGCCTTTAAGAGTCATTTGTTTGTATGGGGCAGGAGGTAAGCAAAGTTATTCACAGTTTAATTCATGCCAGCAAGCATAGAGTTAAGCTTTTGTGACTCATTAGAAGCCTTGGCCCAATCACAGTTAATTTCACATTGAGCAGAATCTTGACCAGTCACAGCCAGCTTTGCATCCACTCTGTCTGGGAGGTTCCTGAATGAATGAAAACTTATATAGCGCAGCACATGGGAAGTAAATCGCCTCTGGGCGCTTGTTGTTCCTGTCTCCTTTGAGATCAAAAGAGATGAGTCTTGATCTTTCTCCTGAAGACTAAGTGGTTTTCCTCCAACCGAATGCTGGCTGGTAAGGCGTTCCATAGTCTGGGACCTTGGACAGCGAATCTCCTGTCTCCTTTGGACTTGTATCTGGCTTTCGGTATCTGAAGCCGATTTTGATTGGTGGATCGTAGAATACGATTGGGATTGTGAGCTTTTATTTTTTCGCATAGATAATGGAGAGCATTCCCATGGATACATATATGCGTTAGACAGAGTGCTTTAAAGGTGATTTTGTCTTTAACTGGTAACCAGTGAAGGGATCTCAGTGAAGGTGAGATTGATTCCCAGGGGTTTTTCCCAGTCACAAGTCTGGCGGCCGTATTTTGAACGACTTGAAGACGAGCGATTTGGTACTTGGGGAGTCCGAGGTAAAGGGCATTTGCATAGTCCAGTCTGGAGTTTACAATCGCTCCCACCACGACCGCTATGTCTTTCTTGGGAATAAAAGAAGTGAGTCTGCGTAGTAGGCGCAGCAGATGGTGAGATCCGCTGACTACTGACCCTATTTGTGCGTCCATTGTCATGTAGGAGTCAAAGATGACCCCAAGACTTTTGACTTTGGCGTTAGGGGTGATGATTTTGCCCAGAATGGGCGGGGGGATCCAAGTTGTTGCCGGTTGATTCCTACGCTTGGTGTGAAACAGAAGAAGTTCTGTTTTCGCTCCGTTGAGTTTGAGATAACTCTTTGTCATCCAGTCCTCTATCAAAGAGAGACAAGTCTCTAGATTGAGGTGGTGATCCTTTTTATTGCAAATGCGGAAGTACAGTTGCATGTCGTCTGCATATGAGTGATATAGCAGTTTTTGGCTGCTGATGATTTCGAAAAGAGGACGCACATAGATGTTGAATAACATCGGCGACAGGGGAAATCCTTGAGGGACCCCGCACGATAATGTGCGTTTTTCAGAAGTGAAGGGTCCTAGCTTCACTATTTGCGATTGGTTTTCCAAAAAAGAGGAGAACCAGGATAGATCGCTTTCTGCGACTTTGGCTATTTTAGCCAGCCGAGTCAATAACAGCTTGTGATCTACTGTATCAAAGGCTGCGCTTAGGTCCAGCAGAACCAGAAGAGAAGATTCTCCTTCGTCTGCGGCCTCGAGAACGTCGTCCCATATCTTAAGCAATGCTGTTTCCGTCCCGTGTCCGGGACGGAATCCTGATTGAAATGGGTCGAGTAAGTTGTGGGTATCTAGATGCTGTTGCAGCTGCTGTACCACTGCTTTCTCCATTACCTTGGAGAGAACATTTAGGCCTGTTATGGGGCGCCAGTGGAGTGGGTCCTTAGGATCCAAGGTGGCTTTCTTCAGGATGGGTTGAATAATGCCCTCCTTCAGCTGGGAGGGCATTATGCCCTCCCTGAAGGATTGGTTGATAAGCTGCGTGACAGGAGGTGCCAGGATGTCGGCGCATTCCTTCAGCAGTTTGGTGGGGATAATATCATTTGGCGCAGTGCTGTTGCGCAGAGTGCCGATGATATTTTTTGTGGTCTGAATGGAGATGGGTTCCAGCGTGAACTCACCTATCTGTGGTGAATTACTGCAGGTGTTGTGTAAATAACTACGGGGGGGCTAGGAGAGAAATTGTTTTGCTGAATGCTTTGCCGGATTGCCTCAATTTTGTTAATGAAGCAATCCGATAACTCATCGCAACATTCTTGTGTATCCAAGTTGGGGGCTTCAAGACATCCTGGATTCATGGTCTGAGTGACCAGCTTGAAGAGTTTGCGGGGGCGGTTTAGGGCACCGTTGATAGCCTCAGAAAAATAGTTTTTCTTGGCCTCAAAGATTTGCTTGTAGTATTTTCTGGTTATTGCCTTGTAGATCGAGAGGTTCTCATCTGAAGAGCTTCTTTTCCAGGCGGCTTCTGCCTTTCTGCGCTCTTGCTTCAGTAACGCCAGCTGGTTGTTGAACCAGCTGGAGTTATTTTTCCGGATCTGGGTCTTTCGTTTCGGCGCTATCAAGTCAGCTGACTGCAATAGTGCTGTGTTTATGGCCTCCAGTGTTTCTTCCGCCGTTTGGTGCGGCTGAATTGTTTTTATTTTTTCCCCTAACGTGGCTTTGAAGAGTTCCGAGTGGAGCTTCTTCTGACATCTGGTCCAGTGTGTTGTCACTGGATTTGATGTTTTTGTTAAGGGGGGGAATTCGGAAATAATGAATCTAATTGCATGGTGATCTGTCCATGGCAATGGTTCATTTTCCAAGATTTTTATTTCCAGATCTTGTCTGAAAATAAGATCGAGCGTGTGACCAGAAGCATGTGTGGGCCCACATACTAGTTGCTGAAGCCCTAATCCTTCCAGGTGGTCGATGCAGGCGTCAGCAATGGGGTCTTGCGGGGAGTTGGCCCAGAGGTTGAAGTCCCCGAGCAGCAAAAGGTGTTTGCTGTTCAGGGTATAGGTGGAGACAAAGTCCGTCAATGATGGGAGAAGCTGCGATTTTGGGCCGGGTGGCCTATAGCAGAGTAGAATCCGGACGGTCTCCTGGCAGTTTACTTGCAGTTGCAGAGTAAGGGTTTCCATGAATGGAAGAGGGTTTTGAAGGCTTGGTTTTGTGATCGCAAGATGCGTCTTATGGATCACAGCCAATCCTCCTCCTCTTTGCCCTATTCTATTTTCCGTTATAATACGGTAGTTTTCTGGCACCAATTCTCCTAGAATGGTGTTACAGTCGGCTGTGAGCCTGCTCTCTGTAATAAAGAGGCAGTCTAAGTCATGTTGCAATAAGAAATCGTGGATTTCTAATCGGTGTTTTACTGCCGATCTAGTGTTGATCAAAGCACATGATATGTGCTTAGCAGGGCCGCCATCAGGAATTTTGGGGCCCCTTACACAGCTTCAGGCATGGGCCCCCTGGAGCAGAGAACCGGGGGGGGGGGGTGCTGCCGCCGCATGAAATTTAGAAGTGGGGGGGGGCTGCTGCCGCGAATTGAGAAGCGGGGGGCCCTTTACAAAAAGAAGAAATAAAGAAAAATATATATAAAAAAGGGGGGTAGCCGTCCGGGGCCCTGGGGACCTCTGTGCCCTTTAATAAAAAGAAAAAAAGAGAGAGAATATATATATATATATATATATATATATATATATATATATAATTTTTTTTTTCTAAAAGGGTGGTTCCCAACTGGGGCCCCGGGGACCTTATTTTTTTTTTTTATAGAAGGAAATTACAAAAAAAGGGGGCTTTCCATTCGGGACCTCTGGGCCCTTTAATACAAAGAAACCTCTGGGCCCTTTAAAAAAAAATATATATATATATATATATATAAAAAAGAAATAAACATTTATATATATATATAAAAAAAACAAGGGGGTTGTCTTCCAGGGCCCTGGGGACCTCTGGGCCCTTTAATAAAAAATAAAAATATAAAAAATATATATAAACAAAAATAAAAAATACAATTATAAAAAAAGGGGGTTTGACACATGGGGCCCTGGGGACCTCTGAGCCCTTTAATAAAAATGCATCTATATATTAAAAAAAGAAATAATATAAAAAAGTAAAAAAAAAATATAAAAAGGGGCCCTGGGGACCTCTGGGTCCTTTAATAATAATAATAAACCCCTAAAAAAATGGCCCTTTAATAAAAAAATAAAATAAAAATATATTAAAAAATATATATATATATTTATAGAAAATAAATAAAAAAAGGGGGGTTTCCATCCGGTGCCCTGGGGGCCTCCGGGCCCCTGTGGACCTCCGGACCTCTAAAAAAAATAAAAGAAAAAAAATTGGCCCTTTAATAAAAAATAAAAGAAAAATATATTAAAAAAATATATTTTTTATAAAAAAATATATTTTTTTATAAAAAAAAAATATATTTTTTTTTAAAAAAAAGGGCTTGCCATCTGGGGCCCTTGGTGGCCTCCGGGCCCCTGGGGACCTTCGGACCCCTAAAAAAAAAAAAAAAAGGGCTTGCCATCTGGGGCCCTTGGTGGCCTCCGGGCCCCTGGGGACCCCCGGGCCCCTTACAGGTGTAATGCCTGTACCCCCCTGATGGCGGCCCTGGTGCTTAGGCTGGGGTAAATGGCTGCGATTTTTGGTAGTCGGTCGTCGACCGATCCTCAAAAGTCGCAGATTTCTTAGGGCTTTTTTGGTGGCGGCCGGCAGAATTGCGGCAAATCGATCCAGATCCCAAATATTCTCCGCCGAGTATTGCCGATTAACCATGGCCACCGTGGAACAAAGGGGGGGGGGGGGGGTGGATTCTCAAGGATAACTGAATCCTCTGATCCTAGCTTGGTCCAGAGGAAGGCAAAAAAACCCTGACCACGCTGCGCCAATATGCTGTGGTAGGGAAAAAAATTCCTTCCTGACCCCTAAAGAGGCGATCGGGTTAAGCCCTGGATCAAGTTTTAAATGAATTTGAGAGGGATAGGGCAGGGTGGAGCAAGATGGCCGCCGACCTGGCAGCAGGATCCAGGCTGGGGGGGGTACCAGGCAAAGTGGACCAGTGCCGCCTGGGGGGCTGAGAAGGATGATCGGGGGGCAAGGGGGCTCTACTGGGGTAGGGGGGGCTTTCTGGCCCGATTAGAGCAATAGGTGCCGATTGTTGGGGGTGGGGAGCAGCGCCGCCGCTAGGAGACGGATGAAGCCGCGGCCTTTCCTGAGTCGCGGCTGCCGCGAATCCCCACCGACCGGCGCGGAGGGAAAGAAACACAGCGCCCGAGGGTAGCGGAGGCTTGTGGGGATGGGTGGCGAGAAGGACGCCAGAGCGGGGGTAGCGGTGTGGGGGTGAGGAGAGGGGAAGAGCCGTGGGGGTTGGGGGAAGCTACTGCAGCTTGTCCTGAGAAGGACGGCTGCCTGCAGCTCCCAAGGAATGGCTTACCTGATTGAGGGAGGCAGGGGGGGAGGGGGGAGAGGAGCTTGTCCGATAGCCTGCCGAGATGGCCAGTGGCAAGTGGACAGATGAAAGGGAGGTGGAAATCCTGCCTGCCTGTCTGTGAGGCCTGGAACCGCACAGTGGGGAGGATCCTGCACTATCCCTGAGAGAGTGACTCGTTTGAGAGCGTCCTGCTCTCTCAATGTCTAGTGCTAGTGCTAGTCCTAGTGCTGTACATGTGCTCTGCTAGATTGTTCCACAGAGACAGAACCACATGGAGACAGAGACACACAGAGATCAGTTCCTATGGAAGCCAGAGGGCAAAATTAGGTAATTATACAGTTATATATATGTTCTTATTGTAAATAATGTGATTAGAACTGTATACTGATTTAGCTGTGTGTTCACTTGTAGTTCCACCAAACATGAATCACTCATCACTCATTAAACCCGAACCATAGCAAACCCGAACCATATCAAACCCGAACCATATCAAACCAAACTAAGCTAACCCTGCAAACCAAAGTTATACCTTTCAGAGAAATCAGAGAATGCTTTGATAACTTACAGAGAGAGAGAGAGAGAGAGAGAGAGAGAGAGTAAATACTGAAGAAAGAACTATATCAACCATCTTATGTTAAATGACAAGATTGAATATTTGAAGCACCATTTTCTGTTATACTTTATTCATCACGTGTTTTTGTACATGGACTGTCTGCTGCAAAGCAGCAGTATTTTATATGAAAAAAAGTGAAGTTATTTTAAGCATTTTGGTGTGCTCTTTAAACCTACTGCTTTCCTAGAAGGGCAATAGAGGAATTTCAGAGTGATAGACAGTCTTGTTGGACTGAAAAGTCAGAGATATCACAATTCTTCTAATGCCACAGCGCATGAGGCACTTCATAGTGCTGCGTCTGCCACAGTGGAACAAAGGGAAAAGGGATAGCGCTCCTCAACTTGCACAGTAAAGAGCGCATTTGAGCAGCGGAGCGCCAGCATATACAGCCGCGCAGCAACCGATCCCTGAGTGAAAAAGTAAAGACACCTCAGCGGAGCTACCATAGAGGTCATAAAATCGTGTTTACTCAAAACTGCAGCCGACTCTTAAAGGTGCAGAACGGCAAAGGCAAGATAGTCACGGGAAAGCTCCAAACCTCCTGCAACCCCTAGAGAGAGAAAAAGACGCATGGTGGGAGACCAAAGTCCAGACCTAGAGTGCCTGCACCGCCATCCACGAAGAGGCCACGTACTGCAGCCAGCTAGTTTCCCGCCACCAGGCCCAAAGTCATCGCAGAGCATCGCAGCTCATCGCAAAGTCATCGCAGAGCATCGCCGCTCATCGCAAAGTCATCGCAGAGCATCGCAGCGCATCACAGCTCATCGCAAAGCATCGCAGAGCATTGCAGCTCATCGCAGAGTATCGTAAAGCAGCGCAAGCTTCGCATCAAGAAAAGACAAGTCTCCTCTAAGACTCACATTTGTTCCAGCAACCTACAGATCACAGTATCCTCCTCTTCAGAAATAAGGTCAGAGCTTTCCTTTTATTACTTATCATTGCACATAGGCTTTGCCATAAAGAGACATTTTCGTGTTCAGGAATAAAAGACTGTAAAGTAAAACGAAGCACAGTTTGTAGTATACGGACTCTAAAGTATTTA
Organism: Rana kukunoris; assembly: GCA_029574335.1. Classification (NCBI taxonomy): domain Eukaryota; kingdom Metazoa; phylum Chordata; class Amphibia; order Anura; family Ranidae; genus Rana; species Rana kukunoris. The sequence goes on along the minus strand of CM056052.1, from coordinate 551,668,014 downwards.
AAGTGAAAGTCATTTATTGCCTGCATCTTTTGCTATTGCATTTAAAGTGAAAGTCATTTATTGCCTGCATCTTTTGCTATTGCATTTAAAGTGAAAGTCATTTATTGCCTGCATATTGTTATAGCATTTAAAGTAAAATGTCTAAGCCTAGTATTACCATGCCACTGTTAGAGGATACAAAGATAGATAGGATAGAGCGTGAAGAGCAAGTGAACCTGTCTGAGGTAGAAGAGTCTGATGCAGCATTAGCCTTGCCCCAAACAAGTGAGCTTAGACGCTCAGAACCGACCCCAAAAATGCAGGAAAATTTGGAGCAAGAAGCAGCATTAAAAGGAAAAAGGTTCACCAGAATATATGATAAGTGGAAAGTATACATTAAAGATGCTCGTAGAAAGCTAAAGCAAGTTAGTATAAAAGAAAACTTGAGTGATCTGGTAGAGACGATAGAAGAGTGTGAATCAGAGCTTATGGCAGTGTATGTCAATCTGCGGTCATCCACAACACCTTCCCAGGATATTGTGAGGAACATGGACACATGTACTGCAGTCACTAAAGATTTAGTAAAGCTCATGACAGAATTATCATCTGAAGCCAACTATGATGAAGTTAAGGCGAGAAAGAGAATGAACGAGCTCTTCACAAGAGACTATGCTAGGTCCTTAGGGGGAACCACAATCTCAAGTGGGACTTCTTTCACTAGCAGAAGTGCCAGTCACACATCAGAGTCCTCAAATACTCTAGCTAAAAGAAAGAAACTTGTTGAACAACTTGCTGTCAAGAAAGCAGAAATCGAGATGGAATCTGCCATTGAGGCACAGCGCCATCAAATGGAAGCTCAGATGAAAAGTCTGGAAAGACTGAAAGAAGTTAAGATTATAGAAGCCAGACTAAGAGTACACGAAGAGGACATGAATGGTAGTCATAGGTCCAAATCTGTACTAAGTGATGAAGCAGACTCCTACTCACCTCCATGCATCCAGGAGGATGAAAGGAAACCTTCAGTATGTAGTGAAGAAAAAAGTCATTGCCATTCCATCCCTGCTCAGAAATTAATGACGGGATGTGAGGTGAGATAAAGATAGATAGATAGATAGATAGATAGATAGGAAGATAAAGAAAGATAGATAAAGATAGAAAGAAAGAAAGAAAGAAAGAAAGAAAGAAAGAAAGAAAGAAAGAAAGAAAGAAAGAAAGAAAGAAAGAAAGAAAGAAAGAAAGGGAAGGAAGGAAGATAGATAGATATAGATAGATATAAAGGAAGGAAGATGGATAAAGAAAGAATGAATAATATAGAAAGAAAGAAGGGAAGGAAGATAGATAGATAGAGAAAGAAAGATAGGTAAAGATAGAAAGCAAGAAGGGAAGATAGATAAAGAAAGATAGAAAGTAAGTAGGGAAGGAAGATCGATAAAGAAATAAAGATAGATAAATATAGAAAGAAGGGAAGGAAGGAAGAAGATAGATAGATAGATAGATAGATAGATAGATAGATAGATAGATAGATAGATAGATAGATAAAGATAAAGATAGAAGGCAAGAAGGGAAGATAGATAGATAGATAGATAGATAGATAGATAGATAGATAGATAGATAGATAGATAGAAAGGAAGATAGATAAAGAAAGAAAGATAGATAAAGATAGATAGATAGATAGATAGATAGATAGATAGATAGATAGATAGATAGATAGATAGATAGATAGATAGAAAGGAAGATAGATAGATAAAGAAAGAAAGATAAAGATAGAAAGAAAGAAGGGAAGGAAGGAAGATAGATACAGAAAGAAAGGTAGATAAAGAAAGGCAGGAAGATAGATAGATAGATAGATAGATAAAGATAGAGGATAGTAAGGAAGGAAGATAGATAAAGATAGAAAAAAAGAAGAGAAGGAAGGAAGATAGGTAGATAGATCTAGATAGATAGATAAAAATAGATAGATAGATAGATAGATAGATAGATAGATAGATAGAAAGGATGGAAGATAAATAAAGATAGATAGAAAGAAAGAAGATAGATAGACAGTGGCAGTGCATCTATAGAGGGCGTCGGAGCGCGCTCCCTCTGTCTTAGCCGCCCCCTCTGGCTCAGCCGCGACAATGGGCACAGTGGCGACAATGGGCACACTGGCATCAATGGACACAGTGGCATCAATGGGTACAGTGGCAACAATTAAAGGGCACAGTGGTATCAATTGGCACAGTGGCGACAATTAAATGGCACAGTGGCTGGGTTTGATGGCATGGCACAGTTTTGACAATTGATGGCACAGTGGCTGTGTTTGATGGCATGGCACAGTGGTGACAATTTATGGCACAGTGGCTGCATTTGATGGCATGGCACAGTGGCTGCATTTGATGGCATGGCACAGTGGTGACAATTGATGGCACAGTGGCTGCGTTTGATGGCATGGCACAGTGGTGACAATCAGCGATGAGCGGAATACACCATATTCGATTTCGCGATATTTTGCGAATATTTCAAAGAATATTCGCGAATATTCGTTAATATCGAATATTCGTGATATTTTATATAAAAAAAAAAAAAATTGCAAAATTTCGCTATTTTTTTTTGTATGACTTTTAATATCGAATATTCGTGATATTTTATAAAAAAAAAAAAAAAAAAAAAAAATTGCGAAATTTCGCCAATGCGAAATTTCGCTTTTTTTTTGGGATAAAATATCACGAATATTCGATATTTACGAATATTCGCTATATTTTATAAAAAAAAAAAAAAAAAAAAACGAAATTTCGCTAATGCAAAATTTCTCTAATGCGAAATTTCGCTAGTGCGATTGCGAAAATGATTGCGAATTTGATTGCGAAATTTGAAAAATACGAATATTCGAAATAGCGAATATTCGCCGCGATATTCGAGTTATTCGCGAATACTCGAATATGCAATATTCGTAGCGAATATTCGCAATGCGAATATTCGTAGCGAATATTCGCAATGCGAATATTCGTGAGCAACACTAGTGACAATTGATGGCACAGTGGCTGCGTTTGTTGGCATGGCACAGTGGTGACAATTAATGGCACTGTGGCTGTGTTTGATGGCATGGCACAGTGGTAACAATTGGTGGCACAGTGGCTGTGTTTGATGGCATGGCACAGTGGCTGCGTTTGATGGCTTGGCACAGTGGTGACAATTGATGGCACAGTGGCTGCGTTTGACGGCATGGCACATTGGTGACAATTGATGGCACAGTGGCTGCGTTTGATGGCATGGCACAGTGGCTGCGTTTGATGGCATGGCACAGTGATGACAATTGATGGCCCAGTAGCAGCATTTGATGGGCCCACTGGCTGCATTTGATGGGCACAGTGAGGCTCAATAGCCGCCGGGGGGGCGTTCGTGGGCCGTTCGCGGGCCGCAAACAGCCCCCGGGCCGCGAGGGCGGTTCGCAGGCCACAACTGGCCCGCGGGCCGCCGCGGCCCACCGGGCATTTGCCCGGTATGCCCTATGGCCAGTCCGGGCCTGGAAGAGTGTATCTCAAGAAGACATAAAGTTTGTACACACTCTAGAAGAAGAAAGTATTCAGCAGAATCAACAATGTTATCTTGAAATGCCCTTACCCTTCAGAGAACGACCTCATCTGCCAAATAACAGAAATCTTGCCCTAGCAAGACTAAAAGGCTTGAAGAAAAAGGATGGGAAGAGATCGCAAATTCAAGCGGGATTATTTGAAGTTCATGGAAGGCATCCTTGAAGAAGGACAAGCAGAGAAGGTGAATAACCAACCTAAAGAAGGAGAAGTGTGGTACATCACACATCAAGGTGTTTACCACCCAAAGAAACCAGATAAAATTAGAGTAGTATTTGATTGCTCAGCAAAGTATGATGGTGTTGCATTGAACAATCATCTACTAAAAGGACCAGATCTTACAAACACTCTGCCTGGAGTACTCTGTAGATTCAGAAAGTATCCCATAGCGGTCATGTGTAACGTTGAAAAAATGTTCCACCAGTTTCATGTGAAGAACAAAGATAGAGACTTCCTGAGGTTCCTATGGTGGGAGGACGGAGATACAGATACAGAGCCAGCAGAATACAGAATGAAGTTACATTTGTTTGGAGCAGCATCGTTTCCAGGTTGCGCCAATTATGGTATGAAGTACTTGGCTAATAAAAATGAAAAGGATTGTCCATCAGCAGCAAATTTTCTTAAGAAAAACTTCTATGTAGATGATGGTCTTATAAGTCTAGAGTCCACAGAATCTGCAATCAAATTAGTAAAGGAAAGTCAAGAATTATGCGCAAAAGGAAACCTGCACCTTCACAAATTCATCTCAAACAACAGAGAGGTACTGGAATCCATCAGTGATTCTGAACGTGCATCAACAATGAAGAATGTAGATCTCAATTATGATAATCTTCCAGTTCAGAATGTACTTGGCTTGGGATGGAATGTAGAGAACGACGAGTTCTTCTTTGAAGTATCCTTTGAAGAGACAGATGCAACCAGACGTACCATTCTCTCTGCAGTGGCTTCTATATAAGATCCACTGAGATTCTTGGCCCCAGTAATTCTCCAAACAAAAGAACTACTACAAGAATTATGCAGACGGAAGTTGGGATGGGATGAACCCATACCTGAAGATTTGAGGCCAAGGTGGGAGACTTGGATAAGAGACTTGCAAAATTTTAAAGAAGTTCGGATACCCAGATGTTTTGTACCTCATGATTTCGGAGAGTACAAGAAAATAGAACTTCATCACTTTTCAGACGCCAGTAGTTATGGCTATGGTCAGTGCTCCTACATCAGAGTGATAGGAGAAGAAAAAATACATTGTGCCCTGGTTATGGGAAAGACCAGAGTTGCACCTACCAGTATTCAGACAATACCAAGACTTGAACTGACAGCAGCTGTTGTTTCAGCATCAGTAAGCAAGTTTCTAAGAGAAGAATTAGAAATTAAAAATAGATGAAGAATATTTTTGGACAGACTCACAAGTTGTCCTATGATACATAAACAATGAAGCTCGAAGGTTCCATGTCTTTGTCGCCAACAGAGTTCAGAAAATTCGGGAAATGACAAATCCGGAACATTGGCATCACATTGATACAAAGCATAACCCAGCAGATTATGCTTCAAGAGGTCTGAATGTAAAAGAATTGAAAAATTCAAATTGGTTCACCGGTCCAGAGTTCCTTTGGGAAAAGGAGATCATACCCAGTGAAGGTTACACAGAATTGTCTATGGGTGATCCAGAAGTAAAGGTTGTACACACATTAAGCACTGCTGCCAAATGTCAAGATGACATACTTGAAAGACTAGCCAGATGTTCAAAATAGAATACGGTCATAAACGTAGTAGCTCGAATTCAAAGTTTGGCAAAGGGAATCAGAAAGAAGGAATCATTGAATGTAGACGAAAAAATTAAAGCTGAAGAAACAGTCATAAGACTCATTCAACAGAGATTCTATAGTGAAGAGTTGAAGAGACTTAGTCAAGAACCTAAAAGGCTTCCTAACAACCACCCACTGTACAAGCTCAATCTTGTTCTACAGGATGGTATACTGAAGGTGGGAGGGAGACTGGAAAATGCATATGAATGCTCCACATGCAAGCCACACAGGAGGAGTTTGGGAAAGACAAATAAGAACTGTAAGAAATGTGTTAAGTTCAATGTTGAAAAAGAACTCTGGAAGAATGGATGATGCTTCACTTAGGACCCTATTCTATGAAGTAATGTCTATTGTTAACAGTCGTCCACTTACACTTGACAACATCAATGATCCAACAAGTTTGGAACCTTTAACCCCTAACCATCTACTTCACCTTAAGTCTGATTGCACACAACTACCGCCTGGCAAATTCACCAAAGAGGATTTAAATGCCAAAAAGAGATGGCGAAGAGTTCAATATCTATCAGAACAGTTTTGGAATAGATGGAGGAAAGAGTACTTAGCCAATCTTATGCTGAGGAGTAAATGGCAAACACCAAGGAGAAATGTCCAGGTTGGTGACTTAGTATTAGTGAAAGAAGATTTACCTAGAAGTCAATGGAAATTGGCCAAAGTTCTAGAAGTTCAAAAGGATGAAGACAAACTAGTAAGAAGAGCGTTGTTACAAATAGGAGACTCAAAACTTGACAAAAAGGGAAAACGTCTTACCACTCCACTCGAGTTGGAACGTCCTATACAGAAGTTAGTTGTTCTACTTGAGAGTGATAAAAGACACTTGGAAAGTTGAGAACCTGATAGAAAATTCCCCAAATTCATGTTCACATCCTACTATAGGGAACAAGAATTATAGGTAATTTTGGTGGGAGTGTAGCTGGCCAACTAGAATCTGTCCTAGGTAGCTAATATAACTTACATGTATATACAGCTAAACCTGCTAAGAACCTAATGTAGAGCACATGTTTATACGTGAGAGACAAAAGCAGAGTTATTTACTGTGATTTTGTGTTTGGATGTTATATAACAGTTGTATGTTGTGTTCACAGAAGCAAAAGAAAAATATGCCTTTAAGAGTCATTTGTTTTATGGGACAGAAGAAGCAAAGCAATTCACAGTTTAATTAATACCAGCATGCATAGAGTTAAGCTTTTGTGACTCATCAGAAGCCTTGGCCCAATCACAGCTAATTTTACATTGAGCAGAGTCTTGACCAGTCACAGCCAGCTTTGCATCCACTCTGTCTGGGAGGTTCCTAGTGCTGTACATGTGTTCCACAGAGACAGAACCACATGGAGACAGAGACACACAGAGACATACAGAGATCAGTTCTTATGGAAGCCAGAGGGCAAAATTAGGTAATTATACAGTTATATATATGTTCTTATTGTAAATAGTGTCATTAGAACTGTATACTGATTTAGCTGTGTTTTCACTTGTAGTTCCACCAAACCTGAATCACTCATCACTCATCAAACCCAAACATTCAAACCCACACCATATCAAACCAAAATAAGCTAACCCTGCAAACCACAGTTATACCTTTCAGAGAAATCAGGGAATGCTTTAATAACTTACAGAGAGAGAGAGAGGGAGTAAATACTGAAGAAAGAAATATATCCACCATCTTATGTTAAATGACAAGATTGAATATTTGAAGCACCATTTTCTGTTATACTTATTCATCACGTGTTTTTGTACATGGACTGTCTGCTGCAAAGCAGCAGTATCTTATATGAAGAAAAGTGAAGTTATTAAAGAAGTTATTTTAAGCATTTGGTGTGCTCTTTAAACCTACTGCTTCCATAGTGCAGCAATAGAGGAATTTCAGAGTAATAGACAGTCTTGTTGGACTGAAAAGTCAGAGATATCACAATTCTTCTAATGCCACAGTGCATGAGGCACTTCATAGTGCTGCGCCTGCCACAAGCACATTGTATATTTGATCACCTACCCTTGTGGGAAACAGTATGTTGGTCGTATCATACTGAGCTTTTCCACAAGGGTAGGTGAACACGTCACAAACATTAAGAAGGGTCGCGATAACCACACAGTACCCAGACATTATCTGGAGCGACACAATAAGAAGGTGGAAGGTACTAATTTTCAAATTATTGACATTTTCGTCCCTCACTGGAGAAGTGAACCTAGTGTCAGAGGAGTATCCAGATTGATTGATTTACCAATTAAAATGTTACCAGCCTTACGGTCTCAATGTTGAATGGGACGGAAACGCTTTAATTAATCAGTCCTGAGTGTTGGATACATGAGAACAGTTAACACACTCGGGACATTTAATATCTCTTGTCTTCTTTATTTAATCCATTTTAGTTTAATTTTGATTCTACACTTTGGAATTTCTTTCACTATTTTGATTGATTATGACATTAAAACTCTGATTTTACCACCATCTATTCCCGTGAGATCGATTTACATAATATACATACTCCCTGTAATACCTATGAACATATGTGGATGTGCGGCATTTGTGCTGATTTACTCCAGAGTGAGGTTTGAAGGAGAGATTTATTAATATTATTAACCTCTGAGCTCCATAGAGGACATCTACATAACAGGTTCACGTCACTTGGAACCTATTGGGGTCCTGGGATGACCTGTGAACCCGTATTTGGAGCGCAGGCTGAAACCTGAGTGAAGCGCATGACGTCATCACGCCCGTGCGCTGCGTTGTGCAGGCCGGGCGGAAGGGACGTGTGATACAGTCGCACTTTCCTATTCACTGGCGTGCTTTCAGGGGGGGCTGCGGGGAGATGGGCTGTGCTGGTTGGTGCGCTCCGTTCCAGTCTTTTCTCCCCTCCTGGTTGGTGTGAAGATTGGACTTGGGGGAGGCACCCAGTATCCGGATATAGAAAATGGTTATACAAGGACCTATCAGGACAGCTTGACCTCACCAAGCGGATGTATTCCGCCAGCTACTTCCGGTATTTGGAACGCACATCTCCACAGATGGACGGAAGTAATGGGGCTTTTGAAATGCACGCCGAAGCAATTCGGAGAAGGAGAATAGGGTCTCACGTGAGTAGATCTGGGGTCTATTTAAGCGCAGGTAGATGTTGAGTTCAGTTGTACACCCCTGTAGAAGTCTATTTAAGACGAAACCAGTCGGGTATACTGATCCTCAACATTTTCCACTGCGCACTGCTGGACAGCCATCCACCCTTTACCTCATATAGGTGATTGTTGAATTTTTAAATATTTTTGTGTGTGCTACTTTGGATTTGGACACAAATTTTGTAGGATTCAGTGTGATTTTTTGACATTTTAATAAATTTTACATTTTTACGCTATGAGGACCTTTTTTGCTTCTTTCCCCTGATTGAAACACATTGGTACTATATTATCGCTTATGATATTCGGATTGGAGAGAGATTCCTGGCCACGGTCATATCCTGACTACATTGGATTCATATCAAGTCTGAGGCAACCAGTTTAAGGGACCGAGACTGAGACGGTGACCAGGGAGGGCAATCGGCCAATAGAAGCTTTGGAGACCCCCCACCGTATGGTGAGTTGTGGGTCCACTCCATCCGGTAAGAGTACCCAACCTACTTGAGTTTTCGGGGATTACAGTTTTAAGGACACTTATTGCCCAATGTCCACCTGAATGATTATTGTATTTCTTTCACCTTCACGGTGTATGGACTACTCACTTAACTGAATGATATATATACTTAAGGATATTTTTGTCTATTTGGATATTCACATGTCTATCTATGAAAGTATTTAATAGTTCACATATGTAGCCTTGCTCCTATCCATTTACATTTTGACACTTGTTTGTTATTCATCTGGTTGTCACTTGAGACCCATACATGGGTGGATCTTTAATTGGCGCTGCACTTATTTACTCATACTTTTCACAATTATCTATTGTTGTGTTGGCTGCCTCACGGTTTTTATTTTAGTTTTTCAGTTTAGCGCAATATATTTACTATATATCATATTTTTTCTTTATTTACAAGTTCTTTATACTATTGCATTTTTTTTTTTTTATAAATTCTTTATACTAGAGCTTTATGTAAAATGTAATCTTCATACAAGGGGCATTTTATTTGTTTGTTTTATAAATCCTTTATTCTAGAGCATTTTTAAATCCATTTTTTATACTCAGGTATTTCTTTAAATATATATATTTTTTTATTAGGTAATTTTTATTATAAACTCTATATAACTAGGGCTTTTAAAAAAATCAATATTTATATTAGAGCATTTTGTTTAAATACATTGGCCCAGATTCATAAAGCAATTACGCCTGTCTAACTGGTGTTAGACAGGAGTAATTTCAAATTTCGCGTGCCGTATCACTAGTTTGAATTCTCAAACCATGATACGGTGGCTTCGGGCTTCAATCCGAGAGGCTTACGTCTTCGTAAGCCTTCGGATCTACGCTGCGATATTTTTGCGGCCGCTGGGAGGAGTTCGCGTCGTTTTCATGCGTCGGGATATGCAAATGTGTTTTTATGGCGATCCACGAAGATACGAGCGGTCTTCGCAATCGCTTACGTCTGTTTTTTTTTACGTACTGTTAGACCAGCTTTTTGCTGGTCTAACGGTGCGTAGCCCATGTTAAGTATGGCCGTCGTTCCCGTGTCGAATCTAATTTTTTTTTTTTTTTTTTTACGTAACTCGTTCGGGAATAGAAATGTCCGTAAACGACGCTACTCAAACAACGAATGACGTAACGACGTGATTTCGCGCAATGCACGGCGGGAAATTTGCGAACGGAGCATGCGCAGTTCGATTGCCGCGGGAACGCGCCTATTTTAAATCCTTCACGCCCCCTACTCGTGTAGATGGATTGCGACGGGAGAAATACACTACGCCGCCGTCGTTTACTGGACAAAATCTACCTGGATTCCACGTAGAGCCAGGTAAAAAACGGCGGCGTAGTGTATTTCTGATACGCTACGAGAATCCAATTCTCTCTGAATCTGGGCCATTATTTACAATAGAGGTTGTTTGCTATACATTCTTTATACTAGGGCATTTTTTTTTTAAATTTCTTATACTAGAGCATTTTGTAAAAATAAAGGGCCAGATTCAGGTACATCTGCGCATTATTGAACCGGCGTAGCGCACCGCCTTTACGTTAGACTTGCGCAATGTAGCCGCGCAATCACCCTATTCTCGTCGCTTTTACGCACAAAATTGCGCATGCGTAACGTTATTTCAGAGGCGTTAGGCCGAGTAATACAAATTGGGAAGGACGTGGGCATGTTACATTGAAATGAGCCGTGACCCCATGCAAATGAAGGGCCGGCCGGCTCGCGCATGCGCGCTTGAAGCAGACCATGGTCAGCACCTCTGTGCGCATGCTCACAACTCGGGAACGGCGCAATCAGTGAAATTGGAAGTGGACCCGGGCAACTTAGTGAACTACGCAGACAGCATAAATAGACAGAGACAAACGCACTTCCTTTGCAAAAGTACATCCCTTTGTATCCCTCCCAATACAGCAAGGTGCTTTTGTTTATTAGCGTTTGTTTGTTTGTTTGTTTGTTTGTGACGTGTCTTTGAGATATTTGGGGACTGTTTTGCAGAGTGATTTTTGTCTTTTATGTGTTTTCTTTGTTGTTATTTTGTTTAAATTATATTTTTGCTGGGCATTTTTTATTTTTGCTCGTCATTTATTTTATTTTTTTGGTTCTGTTTGTGTATGATTTTGGAATGTGGGGGTGATATTCCTGCGGGAAAAGGGGTGTCACCCTCATTTGTGGTGGAGAAGTGAAACCCAGGTCTGTGTGAATGGTGTATGAATGTACAGTGACATAATTGGAGCCGTGGCGTTGCTGCTCACAAGTCCTGCATGGTGGACTGGTGCCAATCCAATGTGATGAGGATGTGGGGTGTGTGTGCTAGGGACCACAGTGGTGTGCATGCATGCATTCTCATTGTGCCATGATTAATGTGTGTGTTTAACGTGCAAAGATGCATAATGTGAGCTGGCATGAGATGGGGTCATGAGATGGGGTCCCAGTGCATATGCAGAGTCACCTTGAAGGGAAAAGACAGGAGGATGTTAGTCATGCATGTGCCCCTTGTGATGTGTGCATCATGGGGGGGGACAGTCATGCCTGCCACCCATGTCACTCACCAACCAGCCAGCTGTCCCCATACATGTTCTGTTCGAAATCTGTGGGGATGGGGCTCTGATTGGATATGTAGCTGTCATGGGTGTCATGGGTGGTGCCATGTGTTGGGCTGCTGATGTCCTCCTGCAGGGTTGTGGTTAATTCCATGATGGCATAATGGGTGAATCTGAAGATGCGAGACACCTCAGAATCACTCATGCCATAGATGTCTATGCGTGTGTGATATATCCTCTCCCGTGAAGAGTGAAGATTGAGGGGCTTGTATCAGATAAGAATATTGTATTAGATTAGATTAAATTGTAAAGTTTATCTAAGCAAATAAAAAGTAAAAAAAAAAAAAACATCTCCCGTGCCCTCCTCAGTGCCCTCCTCCTTCTTTGCTCATCTAAAGTCAGTAGTATAGCTATGAGCATGGATGCCACTGGCATGTTGGCATACAGTTTGTTGGGCAACACGTGTGACTGCTCAGCTCCTCACTAACAGTGTTGCTTTATCTGACATGTAGACGATTTTTCTCTTTTTAGACCAGCTTTTATATAGTCTAATTTTAGACAGGACATTTTGCTGTTGCGCACACTGCGTAGCCTGCGCTGCCCCAACGTTCTTTTGTGGATCCCCGTAAGTCCCTCATTAGCATATTTGACTAGCAAATCAATGGTGTGTCTAGCGCAGTTTTGCGCGGACGGATGCGCCAGTCTAACGAAATTACGCTGGACAAAAAAAAGTAGATTTCTTGCGTATCTCATTTTGGGGATGCCGTGCATCGAAACGCACGCGCACATTTAGACTTACGCACGCGCATCTCCTGTTGCGCAGGCGTAATCGCTCTGTGAATCTGGGCCAAAATCTTTATACTAGGGCATTTTTTTTGTTTTGTTTTATAAATCCTTTATCATAGAGCTTTTTTTAAATACCATTTTTATACTTGGGTATTCATTTAAATATATTTTTTATACTAGGGCATTTTTTAAATAAATTCTTTATACTAAGGCTTTTTTTAAATATTTTCTATATTAGGGCATTTTGTTTAATAAAATTCTTTACAATAGAGCATTTTTTTAAAATAAATTCTTAATACTATAGCATTTTTGTTATACATTCTTTATACTAGGGCATTTATTTTATAAATTTCTTAATCTAGAGCATTTTGTGAAATAAATTCTGTATACTAGGGCTGTTTTTGTTTGTTTTATAAATCCTTTATTCTAGAGAATTTTAAAATAATTTGTTTGTACGTGGATATTTTTATTATACTGTACTATGGCATTTTTTTTTATATAAATTCTTTATACCAAGGCTTTTTTTTTTTTTTTTTTATAATTTTTTTTTATATTAGGGCATTTTGTTTTATTCAATTCAATAGACCATTTTTTAAACCAAATTCTTAATAGTCAGGCATTTTTTTAAATAAAATCTTTATACTAGAGCATTTTTGCTATACATTCTTTATACTAGGGCATTTTTTTAAATATTTTTTTTTATACTAGAGCATTTTGTAAAATACCTTCTCTATACAAGGGCATTTTTTGTTTTATAAATCCTTTATTTTAGGGCATTTTTTTTACTAGGGCTTTTTTTTTTTAAATTTTTTTTTTTTATATTAGGGCATTTTGTTTAAATACATGTATATAAATTTATATAAATAAATTAACATTAATACATTTTATAAATCCCTTATACTAGAGCATTTTGTAAAATAAATTCTTCATACTACGGCATTGTTTTTTGTTTTATAAATCCTTTATTCTAGACCATTTTTATACTTGGGTATTTCTTTAAATATATTTTTTATACTAGGGAATTTTTATTATACATTCTTTATAGTAGGGTTTTTTTTTTTTAAATCAGTTTTTTATATTAATATAAATATAAATTCCTTACAATAGGGCTTTTTTTTTTATATATATATATAAATTCTTTATACTAGAGCAGGAGTCTCCAAACTTTTCAAACAAAGGGCCAGTTTATTGTCCTTCAGACTTTAGGAGGGCCGGATTGTACCCAGCAGGGGCACAAAATGTACCGGCCTGGAATCAATGTGAACAAATATGGCCTCAGGGTTGGTGGTCAATAGGAGGAGGAGTAATGCCCCTAATTAGTAGCAGGAATAGTATCCCATCATTGGTATTGGTGGAAGAAATAGGGCTCCGTTGTTGATATCAGTGGGACGAATAGTGCCTCAAGGGACAGATAAATGCTAGCAAAGAGCCACATCTGGCCCTTGGGCCACAGTTTGGAGACCCCGGTACTAGAGCATTTTTGTTATACATTCTTTATACTAGGGCATATTTTTATACATCCTTTGTACTAGGGCATTATTTTTAATATTTTTTTTATACTAGAGCATTTTATACATCCTTTATACTAGGGCATTTTATTTATATATTCTTTATATTAGGACATTTTTTGTAAATTCATTATGCTAGGGCACATGTGTCAAACACGGGCTATTTCATGTGGCCCTTGCACCCAGGGCTTTTTTTTCAACCAGAACGTTGTGGAAGGCCGCGTACACACGTCCGAGAACCTCGTCGGGCTAAACTCATCGTTCTGCCTGACGAGGTTCCCGATGAGCGGTCGAAAAGGTCGTCGAGACAAATGCTCTCTATTTCGGCTCGACGAGCTTCCCGACGGGACGCTCGTCGAAAGTGTACACACGACCGATTTTCTCGGCAGAATATGTCTCCCAGCGAGCTTCTCGCTGGATTCTGCCAAGAAGCTTGGTCGTGTGTACGGGGCCGAACTCCTCGCTCTTTGCGAAACTCAAGAACGCGGTGACGTACAACACTACGCCTGAGAAAAATGAGGTTCAATGATTCCGAGCATGCGTATAATTTGTGTGCGTTTGAATTGTGTAAGCACTTTATTGGAAAGTTTAAGAACCAGCTCTCAAATTTTTGCTGTCGGAAATTCCGACAGCAGATGTCCGATGGAGCGTACACACGGTCGGAATTTCCAACAACAAGCTCACATCGAACACTTGTTGTCCGAAATTCCGAACGTGTGTACGCGGCATAAGGGGATTTAAAATAGCACTAGTGCTTCACTGAACCAACCCTGCTCCTCCAGTCCTCAGGTGAGGACCTACTGACTTCTAGCATTGCTTTCCCTCAGGTTACATGTGGCTGTCCTCCTCTTACCATTACCCACACGCGAAGGCGTGCGCACAGGGTGTCACTGTTGATACGTGATCCGAACGGGTCACCCCCTTCGGATCGGCACACACTGTGATCCGCGGATTGTTATGGCCTATCTTTGGAGCCGCGGCCATAACATTAGGAAAGGCAGCGGCTTCGGCCTAGCTCCAGAGCTGCGGCCATAGCTGTCAGGGTCCCAGCGCTCACAGCGCTCAATCCGTGCACAGGCATGTTAGAATCGCGTCACGGCGCGTGCCCGCGCATCTGGGGCGCGCGCGCGTGCGTGGCACAGCGGCGCGGCGCGTGCACGAGCGCGCGGACGTGCGCGCCTCCTCCCGGGACCAATCACAGACCTGACAGGCCTATTTAAACCAGCCCCTGTCTTTGCACAGGTTGCTGGTTTATCGTCAGCTCTGAGTAAAGTTTGGACACTTTGACTTGTGCCCTTTGACCTGGATTTACTTCCCGACTCAGCTCTCACCTGGAAACCTGACCTCGGCCTGTTTGTGAACTCTGCTGCCTTCTTGAACCCCTTTGACCTCGGACCGTGACCTGGATTTGCTTCTGTCTCCTGCCCTTGAACTTCGGCTTACATACCTGGACTTGTCTTAGCGCTACCCGGAACCCGGACTTTTTACCTGTACCCGGATCTGCTTCCATTCGTCTGCTGGCTTTTGAACTGTGCCCTGGGACTTACCACTTCCACCTGCCTTGGTGATCCTCCAGCACCTACTGCACATCTCAGCCTCTGACCTCCAGTGCCTGCATCCCATCTACCTACCCCCCCGGTACCGGTACCTCCTTGTGCCTCTGCCTCCTGTCTCAAATTCCAGGGGGCAGGTGCGCTTGGTCGTAAAGGTGAGCCGTCCTCAGCATCTCGGCCTCGGTAAGTACTTGTGTTTCCTGACAGTATAAACCAGCCAGATGTCTGAGGCCGACAGGGCGCGCTCACCATTTGAAACACTCTGCATGCAAGTGTCCGCACTTACTGACGCAGTTCAAAAGCTGCAAGATGGCTACCTCCAAATAGATGGCCGTCTCCAACAGCTGGCCGTGATTCCTGGACCCTCATCTCCACCTGCACCACCATCCTCTGGAGCTGCAGCACCTCAAGTCGCCTCTAGCTCGGCCGTAATGGTGACCCACCCGGAACCACGTGTGCCTATCCCGGAACGTTTTTCAGGTGAGCGCCGGAAATACCGGGCGTTTAAAAATGCTTGCTCCTTATATTTATCTCTTCAGCCCAGAACCTTTTGTTCAGAGACTGTGAAAGTGGGTTTTATCATTTCTCTTCTCTCGGAAGAACCTCAAGCCTGGGCTCACACTCTAATGGAGCAACAGAGCCCAATCCTAAACACCATAGATACCTTTTTTGAACACATGGCGAAGTTATATGATGACCCACAGCGTACGGCCACTGCCGAAACTATTCTCCATAACCTTACCCAAGGTAGAAGGCCTATTGAGGACTATACAGCCGAGTTCCGAAAATGGTCAGCCGACACAGGCTGGAATGAGGCTGCGCTAAAATACCAGTTTCGCCAAGGCTTGTCGGAATCTCTTAAGGACGAGCTGGCTCGGACAGAAGTCCCGGCCACTCTTGAAGACCTGATTCAAACTGCCACGCAGCTGGATCGACGCCTGAGAGAACGTCGTTCTGAACGATATCAAGTTCCACGCTCTACCTGGGCCCATCCAAGGCCCACTCTGGCTCCACAGCCACCTGCAGCTCCTCAAAACATAAACCTCCCGGATCCTGAACCTATGCAAGTTGGATTGGTCCGAGCCCCGCTTACCTCCGAGGAGAGACTGCGGAGACGTCAAAACAACTTATGTCTGTACTGCGGAGAAGCCGGTCATTTCCTTCACTCCTGTCCAACAAGACCTCGTAAGTCCAAACTACAACCTACTCTCAGCTACAATATTGCAAACCTTTCTCAGGCTCACGTTGTTCTTTTCATTTCCTTGCAGTTACCGGAAGGGGCAACTCGTCTACCGGCCATAGTTGATTCCGGGGCATGCAGCTGTTTCTTGGACGCTACATTGGCTCAAAAGCTTCATGTACCCCTTCGCAACAAAAACCATCCTTTTCAAATTCATTTAGCTGACGGTTCTCTACCCCGATCTGGACTCATCACGCAAGAAACCGCACCTATCCGTGCCACCACCGACTCCGGTCACCAGGAATTTCTACGTCTGGACCTCATTCCTTCCCCACTGTTTCCCATCATCCTGGGTCTTCCCTGGCTACAAGCACACCAACCGGTCATACACTGGCTAAAGAAAGAGGTCAACTTTACATCCTCATACTGTTCACAGAATTGCCTTCCATCTCCAGTTGTTTCCTGCTCTGCCGTGACAACCTCGCCTGAAACTCTCCGGAACGTTCCCTCCGTCTACCTGGAATTCACGGATGTGTTCGACAAACAGCAAGCCGACTGCCTTCCGCCCCATCGACCGTATGATTGCCCCATTGATCTCTTACCCGGCGCCAAAGATTCCCTTTGGCCGCATTTTTCCGCTGTCCGAGACAGAATTAAAGGCCCTCAAGGCCTATATTGACGAAAATCTGCAAAAGAAATTCATTCGTCCCCCGTCTTCCCCGGCTGGAGCGGGAATCTTTTTTGTTGAGAAAAAAGACGGAACTCTTAGACCTTGTATTGACTATCGGGAGCTCAATAAAGTTACAATTAAAAACAGATACCCGCTTCCCCTCATATCAGAATTATTCCAGCGGTTCCGATCAGCTCAAGTCTTCTCTAAGTTGGACTTACGGGGTGCTTACAATCTTGTCAGAATTAGGGCAGGAGACGAGTGGAAAACTGCCTTCAGGTCAAGATTTGGGCACTTTGAGTACCTTGTTATGCCTTTTGGACTTTGCAATGCCCCAGCCACTTTTCAGCATTTAGTTAACGACATTTTCCGTGAACACCTGGACGGTTTCCTGGTCGTGTATCTGGACGACATCCTTATTTTCTCACCTTCCTTAGACCTACATAGGTGCCATGTAAAGAGAGTGCTTACCATACTCAGAGAACATAGACTTTACTTAAAAGCTGAGAAATGTGAATTCGAGAAATCTTCCGTGCAATTCTTGGGATTCATTATATCCACCAGTGGCGTCGCCATGGACCCTCAAAAGGTTAAAGCTATTCAGGAATGGCCAGCCCCGGTGGACAAGAAAGGGGTGCAGCGGTTCATCGGCTTCGCCAATTTCTATCGACGGTTCATTGTGGGGTTCTCCTCCATCGTGAGCCCCATCACTCAGCTTACCCGCCAAGGTCACCCTTTTTGCTGGTCACTGGAGGCCCAAGAAGCATTCAGGAAACTAAAATTAGTTTTTTCTTCCGCTCCTGTTCTGCGACACCCCGATCCAATGTTGCCTTTTACCTTGGAAGTAGACGCCTCTGAGACTGCTACAGGAGCCGTGCTATCTCAGAGACAAGGGCCAAAGTCCCTACTACACCCTGTGGCCTATGCCTCTCGGAGACTAACTCCACCCGAAAAGAATTATGATGTAGGTGACAGGGAACTGCTTGCTATCAAATTTGCCCTAGAGGAGTGGAGGTATCTGCTAGAAGGATCGGCTCATCCTATAATGATCTTTACCGACCATAAAAACCTTGAATATCTGCGGACAGCAAAACGTTTAAAGCCCAGGCAAGCCCGTTGGGCTCTTTTTTTTTCTCGGTTTAATTTTCATCTCACTTACAGGCCTGGTTCAAAGAATGGAAAAGCAGACGCTCTTTCTAGAATGTTCCCTGAAACTCCATCCACAACTGAACCGAGCACCATTTTGTCATCTCGGAATTTTCTACTAGTCTCTCAAATCGACCTGTTAAATTCTATTAAGGCTTCATCCAGACAATGTTCTGATCCAGAGGTGTCTTCATTGGTAAAACATCACGATATCTTTTTGTCCCGAGGAAAAATTTTCGTTCCAGCAGAATCCAGACAACTGGTCTTGAGCACCTTTCACGACCGTAAACTAGCAGGTCATTTTGGAGCACGAAAGACCACGGAGATGGTTCTACGATACTTTTGGTGGCCAAGCTGCAGACAAGATTGTAAAGCCTACGTTGCATCCTGTACCACTTGCCAACGTAATAAGGGTCCTAAAACCAAGACCTGGGGGTTACTCAAGCCTCTACCAGTTCCAGAACGGCCTTGGTCTGAAATCTCTATGGATTTTATTGTCGACTTACCACCTTCTGAAGGCTTCACCACAATCCTAGTCGTAGTAGATCGTCTCTCCAAGATGGCACATTTTGTGCCCATGATCGGTACTCCCTCTGCCCTAGAGACAGCCAAAGTCTTCTTCAGGGAAATCGTCAGGCTTCATGGGGTGCCCAGGAGCATCGTTTCAGATAGGGGTTCTCAATTCACCTCAAAATTTTGGAGGGAACTTTGTAAATCTTTGGAAGTCAAGACCTGCCTTTCCTCTGCCTATCACCCCCAGAGTAACGGCCAAACGGAAAGGACTAACCAAACGCTGGAGCAGTACCTCCGATGTTTCTGTTCCGCCTCTCAAGATGACTGGTCGTCCCTCTTACCTTCCGCTGAATTCGCCTATAATAATTCCGTCCATGCCACCACGTATCAAACACCCTTTTGGGCCAACTATGGCTTTCACCCGCCATTTCTTCCTGATGCCCTCCCAGAAACACCTGTTCCGGCGGCCCAAGAGCATTTAACAGCTATCCAATTAAACTTTCTACAATTACAAAGAGTGATGCAACGGGCCCAGGAGGACTACAAAAGATTTTACGACAAAGGAAGGAAAGATTGTCCTACTTTTGAAGTCGGAGAAGAGGTTTGGCTATCTGCTACTAATTTAAAATTACCGGTCCCCTCTCGAAAGTTGGGTCCAAGATTCATCGGCCCTTTCAGGATCAAGCGCAAGATCAACGCGGTGGCCTTTGAACTCTCGTTGCCGGATTCCTACAGGATCCATCCAGTATTCCATGCCTCTCTCCTGAAACCTGTTACCCCTGATCCTTTCCAAGGAAGAGAAAGACCTCCGCCTCCACCAGTAGAGGTCGAGGGAGAGGAAGAATTTGAAGTTGAGTCCATCATCAGCTGTAGAAAAAGAGGTAGACAGCTTCAGTATTTGATTAAATGGAGGGGCTATCCCCCGGAAGATAACTCATGGGAACCCGCAAGAAATCTGCATGCTCCACGTCTAATCCGAACTTTTCATCAGGAACACCCAGAGTTGATGTCCAGCTTGGGCGTCCGGAGTCCGCCCCTTGGGGGGGGGGGCACTGTCAGGGTCCCAGCGCTCACAGCGCTCAATCCGTGCACAGGCACGTTAGAATCGCATCACGGCGCGTGCCCGCGCATCTGGGGCGCGCGCGCGTGCGTGGCGCAGCGGCGCGGCGCGTGCACGAGCGCGCGGACGTGCGCGCCTCCTCCCGGGACCAATCACAGACCTGACAGGCCTATTTAAACCAGCCCCTGTCTTTGCACAGGTTGCTGGTTTATCGTCAGCTCTGAGTAAAGTTTTGACACTTTGACTTGTGCCCTTTGACCTGGATTTACTTCCCGACTCAGCTCTCACCTGGAAACCTGACCTCGGCCTGTTTGTGAACTCTGCTGCCTTCTTGAACCCCTTTGACCTCGGACCGTGACCTGGATTTGCTTCTGTCTCCTGCCCTTGAACTTCGGCTTACATACCTGGACTTGTCTTAGCGCTACCCGGAACCCGGACTTTTTACCTGTACCCGGATCTGCTTCCATTCGTCTGCTGGCTTTTGAACTGTGCCCTGGGACTTACCACTTCCACCTGCCTTGGTGATCCTCCAGCACCTACTGCACATCTCAGCCTCTGACCTCCAGTGCCTGCATCCCATCTACCTACCCCCCCGGTACCGGTACCTCCTTGTGCCTCTGCCTCCTGTCTCAAATTCCAGGGGGCAGGTGCGCTTGGTCGTAAAGGTGAGCCGTCCTCAGCATCTCGGCCTCGGTAAGTACTTGTGTTTCCTGACAATAACATTAGAAAAGGCCGCAGCTTTAGCCTAGCTCCGGAGCTACGGCCATAACATTAGGAAAGGCCACCGCTTCGGCCTAGCTCCAGGCCATCTTGGTACACCCGGCGGCGGCCCTCCTCTCTGTTGACACCCACAGAGGAGGAGGAGCACTCATGGGACACACCGCTGGGAGCCATACTACCTGGGGGGGGGTGTGTCTGTACTACCTGGGGTGGGGGTGTCTGTACTACCTGGGGTAGGGGTGTCTGTACTACCTGAGGGGGTGTTTGTACTACCTGGGGGGGTGTACTAAGGGGGGTGTCTGTACTGAGAGGGGGGTGTCTGCACCGATGCGGGTGTCTGCACCGAGGGTGTTCTTTACTGAGGGGAGACTATAGTTGGTTTGGGGTGGGGGCGGTGACACCATTTTTTCTGCACCAAGTGACACCAACCCTAGTGACGCCACTGCAGTGGGGGAGATGTGCATATTACAGTGGGGGAGAATTTTTTTTTTTTTGCCGATCCATGACTCCTGATCCGAGGAACGATCCGAACCATGAGTTTTTTGATCCGTTGCACCACTAGCGCACACCTATGCTAAGGTGACCAGATTTTTAAAATGAAGTCCGGGGACATATTTTTTTTTACTAGTAATGGCGGCAATCAGCGATCCTCTGCCCATCGCCACCCGCCTCACAGCCTGTCAAGTAGGGATGAGCCGAACACCCCTGGGTTCGGTTCGCACCAGAACCTGCGAACAGACCAAAAGTTTGTGTGAACTTTGGAACCCTGTTAAAGTCTATGGGACTCGAACGTTTGAATCTGCTAATTTTAAAGGCTAATATGCAAGTTATTGTCCTAAAAAGTGTTTGGGGACCCGGGTCCTGCCCCAGGGGACATGTATCAATGCAAAAAAAGTTTTAAAAAATGACAGTTTTTTCAGGAGCAGTGATTTTAATTAGGGTTGTCCCGATACCACTTTTTTAGGACCGAGTACAAGTACCGATACTTTTTTTCATGTACTCGCCGATACCGCATACCGATACTTTTTTAAATGTCATGTGACAGTTTTCAAACCACAATACAGACTAAGGATATTTTCTTTAGAATTATGAAGAACTCTAACTCAAGACATTATAAAAGAATAAAAATGAGTAAAAATTAATAAAAATGTTTTATTTTCTTGTCACGCAGTATTAAAAAACTCAAATAATTTTCACAGAACATGTTGATAAATACAAAAAAAGTATTCTATTTAGGTATCGGCAGCATTTGCGCGAGTACAAGTACTCCCGCAAATACTTGGTATCGGTCCCGATACCGATACTAGTATCGGTATCTGGACAACCCTAATTTTAATAATGCTTAAAGTGAAACAATAAAATTGAAATATTCCTTTAAATTTCGTACCTAGGGGGGTGTATAGTATGCCTGTAAAGTAGCGCTTGTTTCCTGTGCTTAGAACTGTCCCTGCACAAAATGTAATTTATGAAGGAAAAAAGTCATTTTAAATCACTCACCTTAGGGTCTGGTATGGATATTAAGGGGAACCCTGCGTCAAATAAAAAAAAAATGATGTGGGGTTCCCCCCAAATATCCATTCCAGACCCTTCAGGTCTGGTATGGATTTTAAGGGGAACTCCACTCCGAATTTAAAAAAAAAAATTCTTCTATGAATGACTTTTCTCTGTATTGCCGGGAGCCGACAATTCATTATAGCCGCAAGTGATTTTAAAAAAAATGCAGTTTTTAAAAAAAATGTTTGCATTGATACATGTCCCCTGGGGCAGGATCCAGGTCCCCAAACATCTTTTATTACAATAACTTGCATATTAGCCTTTAAAATTAGCACTTTAGATTTCAAACATTTGAGTCCCATAGACTTTAACAGGGTTCTAAAGTTCACACAAACTTGCCGTGAACACCCAAAATAGTTTGCTGTTTGGCGAACACATTTCCCATGATGCTCCACTACACTGCAGAGTGCACGAGCATCATGGGAACATCTGGGGTGCCAAAGTTCGCCATCACTGTCCTAGTAGATCACAGGCTTGTGGTGGGTGCAGAGGCAGAGAATACTCAGAGTCCAGAAAACAGTTGAAGTTCAGAAACTAGAGTTGGAGGTAAGGGCCACCCCTCAACCCGATAGGGGGTGCGCTCCCACTTGGGATCCAATTTACTGCCTTTTTCACACTTATTATTTACCAACACCTGGACCAGATGTTGGGCATGGTCCTTGAAGGTCTTGGAGAAAATTATATCGTCGAAGTAGACTAGCACAGTCTCAAATGAGGTAGTACGCTGATTCCCGATCGCTTTTACGCCGCCCCGTCGTCGCGTACGTCGTTTTCGTCCGCGTAAGGTTACCCCAGCTTCGATGTGGAGTAACCTTACGAAGTACCGTCGGATGCCGTCGGGTGCCGTCGAATGCCATGTTAAGTATGGCCTCGGGACCGCGTTGTGTTGTGCGTCGTTTACGTCGTTTGCATACGTCGATTCTCAATGGGGCTGGCGTACGCTGCGATTACGTCGTTTACATTGAGAAAATGTGACGTCCTTTGGAGCATGCGCACTGGGCTTTTCCCCGGCCGGCGCATGCGCAGTTCGTTCGACACGGGGGCGCGCTTAATTTAAATACAAGCCGCCCCATTTGAATTGCGCGGGTTTACGCTGGGCGATTTACGCGACGCAGGCAAAAACTACGGAGCAAGTGCTTTGAGATTAAAGCACTTGCTCTAGTACGATGCGGCGGCGTAGTGTAAATGGCTTACCTACGCCGCCGGAATTCTTAGAGATCCTGGCCCAAACAGTCTCAGGGGTTTGACAAAGGCAGTCTTTTCATGGTCTTAGTTTCTGGGACAGGAACACAGAATCCCTTGGAAAGGTTTGAAAACCCTTGTTTCAGCTCCCCATGCACCTCCTATGTCTAAGTCACCCTGTGTCCATTAGGGCCACAGGGTGACCGAGAAAATATGGCTTGCATTACTTAAAATGGGTCAGTAATATTTATTCACAATATCTCCCAGGATATATATAAAGACTATTCTTAGTTTGACTATTCTTGGTTAATTGAAAGAGCTGATCACATTGGCCTCTGTACAATATAGGAGACGGGCCGACTCCTACTGGAGCTCCCTGCTATTGTGAGAAGATGTCCTGTGTTTATACTTATGATAATGTATAATCTACTGTGTGAAGCTCGGTGACAACAAGTCTGACCTGTAGTGAAATCCTGAACTGGGACTTGCCAGTAGCCTCTTGCCAAGTCAAGGGTGGAGAAATACTTGGCTTGGCCCAATGCCATGAGTAACTCCTCCACCTGAGGTAATGGGTAGGCATCCTGGTTGGGTACCGCCATTTCATTTGCAGTGGTCCACACAAAATAGTAGACTTCCATCCTTCTTTTGCACCAGAACCACAGGGGCAGCCCGTGGGCTACAACTTTCTCTAATTACCTCACTTTGTAGAATGTTGTGGAGCAAGTCCTTGACCTCCTGGCAGAGGGATCGGGGAATTTGGCAGTACTGATCCGAGATGGGCGGAGCATCCCCTGTTTGAATTGGGTGGTAGATGGTAACTGTAGTCCTCCAGGCTGGCAGTGAAGACCAATAGATGATTTTCTAGCAATTGGTATAGCAACCTCTGCTAAGATAGAAGATATTCCTGCAACGGGATGGCCAGCTGGTCCATAGCAGTTTGTATTATGACTCATCCAATGAGGCCATTGCTACCTTTATTAGGGTGCAAATGGCTTCCACTCCTGGTTGGGCCTCAGAGATACAGTGGTGAGGTATCACATAGAGACCTGCTTGGGTGGCATGGTTAGGGAGAGGAATCGGGAATGGAGATCTGCTATGGTTATGTAGAGGAAACGGGAAGGTCCTCAGGTTGATTAGCTGCACCAGTACCTTCCCTTTGTGAACTTTGGATACCACTGAACGATCAGTGGTACCCGCCCATTGGCTCCCACTGTAAATAATTCTCCCTCTGTGATTATTTACAGTGGGAGCCAATGGGCAGGTACCACCGATCGTTCAGTACAGAGGCAGAACAGCAGTCTACATATGTAAACAAGGCAGAGTGCCGTTCTGTCAGGAGGGAAGGCATGGATCCTGTGTTCCTGCAAAGCAGGGACAAATATCCATGCCTTCCCCTAGTGAAAGCACCTCCCCACTGTAAAAATAAACACTGGCTAGGCACGACCACGCAATTGTCAGTTAAAGGGGGGTTCCACCCACGATTTTTATTTTTTAAAAGTCAGCAGCTACAAACACTGTAGCTGCTGACTTTTAATAAGGACACTTACCTGTCCTAGGCGCCCACGATGTCGGCCCCCCCAAGGCCAATCACTCAATCCTGGCAGCTCCCGGCGCCGCCATCCTTATTGAGGGAAACAGGCAGTGGAGCCTTACGGCTTCACTGCCCGTTTTCCTACTGCACATGCGTGAGTCTCGGGGCGCTTTTGTGAATGGGCGGCTGCTTTCTGGAATACACACAGTTCCCAGAAGGCAGTGCGCCCCAAGACAACGCGGGGAGGACTAGGAATAAGACCTGCCACAGTATGGAAAGAGGCAGATTAGGAACTTCCCCATAGCAACCGCCATTTCGGGTAACTAAAAACTTTTAGGATTTTGGTGTATTTTTTTTTTTAGTGGACCTCCACTTTAAAATAACGCAGGGCTCCTCATATGAGCTTCCTGTCACTCCAGCTCCTAGCCCTGCCCCTCTTCTAGAACATTCTCCCTGGAAGCAGGGGAGGCGCCTAAGAACTGAAGCACAGGTGGTCACACCCACTGCTACACTAGGGTGACCACATTTCCAAACTACCATTCAGGGACACCCCCTTCCCAAAAATCAGCTTGTGTTGTAACGAATCACAGCACAGTGACTAGACACAAGAGGCGGGATTTATGATTTCTCCAATCACAAGCAGGTGGCAGGGATTGTACTCCTCCAGGCATTCCTGGCCAGGACAAGTACTGTCAGTGAGTAAAGCGGTGATGTGGTGGCCTTTTTGGGGGCATTAGTTTGGCTTGGGGGGGTGGCTGTGTTCGTTTCATTCCGGGACACTGTATTGTTCTAGAATGAAGGTGCCCGGGGCAGACCTGCAAAATACGGGACTGTCCTGGGCAATCCGGGACACGTGGTCACCCTATGCTACTCTAACCACTCCCTGCCCCCCAGATCAAAACAAGCAGGCCTAGCCTGAAGCATAGGCCTGCCTAAATTTACCTGCGTTGCAGCTAACACACAAAAATCTACACTTCTTGACCTACCCAAGGTAGAGGAGGGTGCTACATGGCTTTAATACCGCTTTAAGTGTATATTTTCCATATACTGTGCTGGGCTACTGGAGGCTGAGGATGATGTAATACCCACCAGAGAATAGAGGAAAATCAAATCGTATATATAAATGATGGGATGCTATTTATATCTTCAAATTCATATTTCTAGGCATACAATATATATATATATATATTCATATAGTATTCATAATGTATCAGTCTTCAGTACCGGCTCGATTAATTATTGATGTGCCACATAAGTGAGGTAATATCTCATTCATTCTCTGCGTTGGGAAGGAAAATGAGAGTTCCATAAAATATTCATTGTATTCAGGAGAAGGTCAACGTTCTGGCTGAAGATGAAGATGAATATGACTTCCTCTCAGCCGATCAACAAGGAAGTCGGAGTTCTGCTCTGATGGTGAACACACGGTTTGGTCCATAGTAGGGTTGTCCCGATACCACTTTTTTAAGACCGAGTACAAGTACCGATACTTTTTTCCAAGTACTCGCCGATACCAAATACCGATACTTTTTTTTCAATGTCTTGTGGCAGTTTGACAGATGGGGACTGACAGGTGGCACTGACAGGTGGCTGGCACTAATAGGCGGCACTTATGGGCACTGACTGGTGACTGGCGCTGATGGGCACTAATAGGTGGCTGGCACTGATAGGTGGCACTTGTGGGCACCGATAGATGGCACTAATTGCACTGATAGGTGGCACTTGTGGGCACTGATAGATGGCACTAATTGCACTGATAGGTGGCACTTGTGGGCACTGATAGATGGCACTAATTGCACTGATAGGTGGCACTTGTGGGCACTGATAGATGGTACTAATTGCACTGATATCTGGCACTTGTGGGCACTGATAGATGGCACTAATTGCACTGATAGGTGGCACTTGTGGGCACTGATAGATGGCACTAATTGCACTGATAGGTGGCACTTGTGGGCACTGATAGATGGCACTAATTGCACTGATAGGTGGCACTTGTGGGCACTGATAGATGGTACTAATTGCACTGATAGGTGGCACTTGTGGGCACTGATTGCACTGACGGGTGGCTGGCACTGAAATGCTGGGAAAAATGACACTGAATTTATAAAAAAAAAAAAAATGCTGCAACGCCCATCTTGGTACACCCTGCACTCCGCTGCAGCAAGCGGCAGCAGACATCTTGTTACACCCAGCTATATAGCTCAGGCTGGGTGTAACAATATGTCTGCTGCTGCTTACTGCAGCAGAGTGCAGGGTGTACCAAGATGAGTGTAGGGACATTCGGCCGCTGACATGTTACACAGACCCCCCCTACAGTGCAGACCCCCCCTACAATACAGACAACACCCCCCCCTATAATACAGACAACACCCCCCCTACAATGCAGACAACACCCCCCCCCACAATGCACACCCCCCTACAATAAAGACACCCCCCTTCTACAATACAGACCCCCCCCCACTTCAGACCCGTAATGCTGTGCACCTCGGCTGCTCAGATGATCAGTGTGCAGTGCACACCACTTGTAGTATACACAGAGGAGGGGGAGGCAGCTGCGGTCTGCTCGGCTATGTGACTGTGAGACAGTCACAGCCGAGATTTGTCAGGGCCGTGGGTGTGCCGACGGACCCCCCCCCCCTTGCAAAGCCAGGCTTCAAACTGTGTGTCACTGCCTCCCTGTCCCCGCCATGCCGCTCGCTGTCTCCACGCTGTCCTCTTCAGTCACAGAAGGGGAGCACCAGCCCAACACCCCCCAGCGTGTGCTGCCCGCCGCCAGTACAGCCAAACTCCGCCTGCACTCCCTCCGCCCTCTCCTGCCTTCCACAGACACTGACTCCATTACATAAAAAAAAAAGTATGGGCGAAGCATCGGGAGCATTTGCGCGAGTACAAGTACTCGTGCAAATGCTCTGTATAGGTCCCGATACCGATACTTGTATTGGTATCGGGACAACCTTAGTCCATAGGACTGTCAGTCCGGTGCCGGTGTCTTGTCGATCTGGTTCCCCTACCGAGATGGTTCCCTGCCTGACTGCGCAGGCGCAAATGAAGCCCGCGGAAATCGCCGAACCTCGGGCGGCATCCAGGCTCATTCCTTAACATCCCCGTGGATTGGAGGATGTTAAAAAAAGAGCCAGGAGGCCGAGCGAGCGCAGCGAGGACGTGAGGTCGACTGGCCACTTACCTCAAATTCCACGTCCTCGCCCTGGAAGTTTGGTGGTTTCCATTGGCAAGGATTGCGCCTTGTGCAGTCAAGACAGGAACCATATCGATAGGAGGAACCATATCGTCAGATCACCGGAATACACAGTAGGAGTAATACATACAGTCATGGGTTTGTGAAAAGCAGTAGTGGGGTGTAGGAACGAGTGGCTGCTTTCGATGGTGCAGCTGATCTTTACACATGACTTACCTAACATGCCTTGTTCTGCACGGCATCTCTATATGTTGGCTGCCATCTTGGTAGAGGAAGGTCTTCGTGTTAGAACTGTTCATCCTTGATGACGGGGGATCTGATACCTGCTGGAGCAATGATAAAGGCATAGCTCCCAATAGTGTGCACTGCCGAAATAATGCAATTGTTTTTGTTTCATTCGTTTTTCAAAAATTCGGAATTCGGAAATTTGAAAATGCGGAACTTGTAAATTAGAAAATTCAGAATTCGAAAATTAGGAAATTCGTAAATTCGTAAATGTAAAAATTCGTAAATTAGAAAATCAAAATGTTCAGTTTTCGAATTTCCAAATTCAGAATTTCCAAATTTTCGAATTTCAGATTTTCGAATGTTCGAAAACAGCTAAAAAACGAATGAAACAAAAACAAACAAATTTGTCGCCAGTGCACATGTCTATTGGGAGCTATGCCTTTATCATTACCCCACCAGGTGTCAGATCCCCCATCATCAGGATGAACAATTCTGACATGAGGAAGCAAAGACCTTCCTCTACCAAGATGGCAGCTTATATACAATGGTCGAATGCTAGCCCATTATGTGACACTTACCTGCAAACTAATCTAGCACTGTCCCCTGTGCAGGCTGCGTCCATCTTCTCGCCCCGCTTCCTTCCGGGGGCCGCGGACTCTGGCTCTGTGATTCGCTGGAGCCACGTGACGTGGGAGATGCCGGAAATGGCACAGTCCAACTGCAGCAACGGCACAACGTGCCATTGCTTCAGTGTGCATGTGCCGATGAGTTATGTAATTTTTAAGGTTGCCAGTAAAAAATGTGCTTCGTCAGTAAATTTCCCATGTTTTGTCAGTAAAAAATTGCCATGGGAGGTTGGCAACCCTGACTGTGGGAGACCAGATATAGTAAATGCAAGGTTGTGGGTTTAGTAATACTTTAACCACTTGCATACTGGGCACATACACCCCCCTCCTGCCCAGGTAAAATTTCAGCTTCCGGCACTGCGTCGCTTTAACTGACAATTGCGAGGTCGTGCGACGTGGCTCCCAAACAAAATTGGCATCCTTTTTTCTCCACAAGTAGAGCTTTCTTTTGGTGGTATTTGATCGCCTGTGCGGTTTTTATTTTTTGCGCTATAAACAAAAAAGAGCGACAATTTTGAAGAAAAATACAATATTTTTTACTTGTTGCTATAATAAATATCCCAATTAAAAAAAAAAAAGCGACTGGTTTGCGCAAAAGTTATAGCGCTTACAAAATAGGGGAGAGAATTATTATTTTTTATTATTTATTTTTTTACTAGAAATGGCGACGATCTGCGATTTTTATTGGTACTGCGATGTTATGGCGGACACATCGGACACTTTTGACACATTTTTGGCGCCATTCACATTTATACTGCGATCAGTGCTATAAATATGCACTAATTACTGTATAAATGTGACTGGCATTGAAGGGGTTAACACTAGGGGGTAAGGAAGGGGTTAAATGTGTATGCTAGGTGTGTTCTAACTGTGGGGGGAGGGGGGGTGACTGGGGGGGTGACCGATCTGTGTCCCTATGTACAAGGGACACAGATCGGGCTCCTCCTCTCCAGAGATAGGATGCTGTCTCTGTGTAAAACGGCAATGAGAGATGATCTATGAGAGATCATCTCTCATTCGCCCACAGATCGCATCACAAACGGCCACTCTGATTGGCCGTTTCTCCGCGATCTATGATTGGCCGTGTCCAAGGGACACGGACAACACAGGGCTTCCCCACAGCGCGCTCTACAGTGCGCGCTGGGAACGCCTAAAGGACATGCCCTCAAATGACGGCATGTTGGATATTCAGGCCCGCGCTGTTGCCGTCATCCGACGGTAGCGCGGGCCTGAAGTGGTTAAATAGGCTCTGCCTGACTCAAGATGGCTTTCAGGGTCACATGAGGCGGCAGCATCCAATTGGATACTTCCCCAGTGACCCAGGAAACCATAGAGGAACTATGTTCCTCTTAACTACCTCTCCAACTGCAGTGCCGTTGCAGAAGAGCGACACCTGCAGTGGAGAAAGTAGACTGCACCTGCCTACCAACAGACAGACGTGACGGACCTCTTGGTCTTCTTCCGCCCTCACGCTTCTATTTTTAGGCTAGAGCACACCATGGTGGTCATGTTATTTATCTGGTACAGTTTATTTTGTTTTAGGTTAGTTATGAAATTATTAACTATCAATGGCGGCTGGTGCTCAAATTTTTTTTGGGGGGGGCGCAAACAAACGAAAAAAAAACCCCCATCAATTGCAGTGCCCATCAAACACAGCCACTGTGCCCATCAATGGTCGCCACAGTGCCCATCAAACGCAGCCACTGTGCCCATCAATTGCCGCCACTGTGCTCATAAAATGCAGCCACTTTGCCATTTAACGTAGCCACTGTACCCATCAATTGTCGCCACTGTGCTATCAAACGCGGTCACTGAGCCCATCAATTGTCGCCACTGTGCCCATCAATTGCTGCCACTGTGCCCATCAATTGCTGCCAGTGTGCCATCAAACACAGCCACTTTACCCATCAATTGTGGCCATTGTGCCATCAAACGCAGTCACTGTGCCCATCAATTGTCGCCACTGTGCCATCAAAGGCAGCCACTGTGCCTTCAAGTGTCGCCACTGTGCCATCAAGTGTCGCCACTGTGCCATCAATTGTCGCCACTGTGCCATCAATTGTCGCCACTGTGCCATCAATTGTCGCCACTGTGCCATCAATTGTCGCCACTGTGCCATCAAAGGCAGCCACTGTGCCATGCCATCAAAGGCAGCCACTGTGCCTTCAAGTGTCGCCACTGTGCCATCAAGTGTCGCCACTGTGCCATCAATTGTCGCCACTGTGCCATCAATTGTCGCCACTGTGCCATCAATTGTCGCCACTGTGCCATCAAAGGCAGTCACTGTGCCTTCAAGTGTCGCCACTGTGCCATCAAGTGTCGCCACTGTGCCATCAATTGTCGCCACTGTGCCATCAATTGTCGCCACTGTACTCATCAATTGTCGCCACTGTGCTATCAAACGCGGTCACTGAGCCATGCCATCAAAGGCAGCCACTGTGCCTTCAAGTGTCGCCACTGTGCCATCAAGTGTCGCCACTGTGCCATCAAGTGTCGCCACTGTGCCATCAATTGTCGCCACTGTGCCATCAATTGTCGCCACTGTGCCATCAAAGGCAGCCACTGTGCCATGCCATCAAAGGCAGCCACTGTGCCTTCAAGTGTCGCCACTGTGCCATCAAGTGTCGCCACTGTGCCATCAATTGTCGCCACTGTGCCATCAATTGTCGCCACTGTACTCATCAATTGTCGCCACTGTGCTATCAAACGCGGTCACTGAGCCCATCAATTGTGGCCATTGTGCCATCAAACGCAGTCACTGTGCCCATCAATTGTCGCCACTGTGCCATCAAAGGCAGCCACTGTGCCATGCCATCAAAGGCAGCCACTGTGCCTTCAAGTGTCGCCACTGTGCCATCAAGTGTCGCCACTGTGCCATCAATTGTCGCCACTGTGCCATCAATTGTCGCCACTGTGCCATCAATTGTCGCCACTGTGCCATCAATTGTCGCCACTGTGCCATCAAAGGCAGCCACTGTGCCATGCCATCAAAGGCAGCCACTGTGCCTTCAAGTGTCGCCACTGTGCCATCAAGTGTCGCCACTGTTCCCATCAATTGGCGCCACTGTGCCCATCAATTGCAGCCAGTTTGCCCATCAATTGCAGCCAGTTTGCCCCCCTCAAAAACTGCCAGTTTGCCGTGTAAAATGCCCCCCCCCCGCCACTTACCTTTCTCGGGGTCAGCCATCCTCCCTCCACGATCCCTCAATGTCTTTCTCCCGCCCTCGATGTCGCTTCAGCCAATCAGGTGACCGGTAACCAGACCTGGTGAACCTGATTGGCTGAGATGCAGGTCAGTGTTAACCCGCTGGCTCTGATAGACACTTCCAAAACACACCCACCACTGTAATTCAGATGGCCGGCGCTCAACAGGGGGCCTGCCATCTGAATAGTGGGCGGCAGAGGCGCTGGCGACAATACATAGATTCATGCAATGCATGAATCTATGTATTGTTGACTTTAGTGAAGGGTGTAGGGGGGTGGGGATGGGGCTGCGCCCCTGCACCCACTCTGGGCGCAGCGCCACTGTTAACTATGTAATTTGTTACATAAAGGGCTGCTGTGGGAATTTTAAATCCATGTTGGGTGCTCCAAGTCTTTACTGGGGTTCAATGGCGGCAAAACATGGACGACTCCAGAAGTCAAGGTGGATTTTTATCTAACACAAGCTGAGTATTCCTCTTCCTCTCCAGCACAATAAATTGTTGGGTTTTTCTTAGAAAGCGGAACCATAAATCAGCCAAAAGGAGCAAATTGTTCTGTGTGATATCTGAGCCGTGTGCTTTTCTAGGAAGCCCTCGGAGGTCTGTGATGTGGTTGTTGGTTGGGGCTGATTGTTGTTTTAGAAAAGAAACATTAGAAATCCATCTGGAGGACAAAGACAAGTGTGTCTGGCCTATAGTCAGGCATGGTGGTGGGGGTGTCATGGTCTGGGGCTGCATGAGTGCTGCCAGCACTGGGGGGCTACAGATCATTGAGGGAACCAGGAATGCCAACATGTACTGTCAGGGCTGGTGCAAGGATTTTTGATACCCTAGGCCAGGGGTGGCAAACTCAAATTCATCGAGGACCGCATCAGCAGTTTGGTTGCCCTCAAAGGCCTGGTTGTATCTGCACTCCACCATAGTGTTCAGTCTGAGCAGTCTCCAAGTTTTCTTGCGCTGCATATGGACGCAGCGCAGGGTTCAGGAGTGCGAAGCACATTATTTCTAATATTACATTGTAATATAAAATGAAATCATTCAACTCACCATAATGCTGAATCAGTGGAAGCCCGGAGTCTCTCCTTGCATCAGGCGTCCCCACCAGCCGAATCCCCCCTTTACATCAGGCGTCCCCACCAGCCGAATCCCCCCTTTACATCAGGCGTCCCCACCAGCCGAGTCCCCCATTTACATCAGCCAAGTCCCCCCTTTACATCAGCCGAGTCCCCCCTTTACATCAACCGAGTCCCCCCTTTACATCAACCGAGTCCCCCCTTTACATCAGCCGTCCCCACCAGCCGAGTCCCCCCCTTCCATCAGGCGTCCCCCCCAGCCGAGTCCCCCCTTTACATCAGGAGTCCCCCCTTTACATCAGCCGTGTCCCCCCTTTACATCAGCCGTGTCCCCCTCTTTACATCAGCCGTGTCCCCCTCTTTACATCAGCCGAGTCCCCCCTTTACATCAGCCGAGTCCCCCCCTTTACATCAGCCGAGTCCCCCCCTTTACATCAGCCGAGTCCCCCCCTTTACATCAGCCGAGTCCCCCCTTTACATCAATCAGCCGAGTCCCCCCCTTACATCAGGAGTCCCCCACCAGCCAAGTCCGCCCTTTACATCAGCCGCGTCCCCCCTTTACATCAACCGCGTCCCCCCTTTACATCAACCAAGTCCCCCCTTATATCAGGCTTCCCCCACCAGCAGAGACTCTCTCCGGTCTTCAAGAAAATGGCAGCCGGCGGAGACATTGTCTCTGCCCGGCCGCGGACCTCTAGTGGCATCATCGGCGGTCTTCAAGAAAATGGCGGTCGGCGGAGACATTGTCTCTGCCCGGCCGCGGACCTCTAGCGGTGGATGCCAGGAATGTAAAAAAATCGGAGAGAGATCCCCCCTGCTGACGGGGGCCGCTGCGCGGGCCACATCACAAGGCCTGGCGGGCCGGATTCGGCCCGCGGGCCTTGGGTTTGCCACCCCTGCCCTAGACAAAACCTAATTTGACTGCCCCTTTGGCTCCACCCCTGACTCTCTACCTTTCCCCTGCCCATGTAAACCCCACCTTTTAATGAAGCGTCCATCAAATAAAGCCCTCCAGCACCCATCAAATGCAGCCTTACAAGAGCCCATCAAATGCAGCCTCACAAGTGCCCATCAAATGCAGCCTCACAAGCGCCCATCAAATGCAGCCTCACAAGCGCCCATCAAATGCAGCCTCACAAGTGCTCATCAAAAGCAGCCTCACAAGTACCCATCAAATGCAGCCTCACCTGTGCCCATCAAGGCAGCCTACCAGTGTCCATCAATGAATGTTTGCTTGCTTCCATTCATTCCACAGACACAGACACAGTCCTCCGCTTCTGCTGCGCCTCTGACTCTATGTGTGAATGGAGCGGTGGCTGCCGGCAGATGCTGAGACTTAGTTGCTTGCTGCAGAGAGAAGAGAGTAGAAACACCAGTGATTTGGAATGAGCGAGTCCTCCCAGTGAATTTAGTCCGGGTCACCGGTTGACAGTTGAAGTGTACCAGATCCCCGATGGTTCGTTCAAGCCCTATTGGATCACCTGCCTCCGGGTTCTCCTCAAGCCGATCCCCCACCGTACAGCTCCCAGCTTGGGATCCTTTTAGGAAAGGTTTGGGACCCAGCAGCTACTGGGACCCCTCTCTATGTCAGGGTGAAGCCCCGCATGGTGCGCAACTTCGGCCAGGTAGGCCACGGCTGCGGGGTCCATGGATGCGCGCACCCTGAAGGTGGATGCCGCACCTGGAACTTGGACCCCGCAGTAAAGAAAAAAGAAGACGGCTGCCCCAGATATAGCCTCCCCCAGCATGCCCTAGCAAGGGAACCAACCCCTCTGATTGGCTGCTGAGGAAAACGAGTCCGCCAGAACCCCTCTAGCGCCAGCTGCCGTCCAGGGGTGGGAACACACCCCTGGAGCGCAGACTGACCTATAGGACAGTTCTGGGGATGACAGCAGCCGGAAATTTGACAAATTGTGAATGGGGGTTGCATAACTCTCCCATTCCCCACTAACTTTAGTGTAACGCCCCTACAGAAAGTAAGGGGGCGCTACATGCATTCGATTGTAAGCTCCTCGAGGTCAGGGACTGATTTGAATGTACAATGTGTAGCGCCTGGCTACTTTTATAGCAAGTGCTGCTGTAAATTTAGAGGGAGGTTAGAGAGTAGTGTTGAGCGGAATACGTCATATTCGATTTCGCGATATTGCGCGAATATATAGAAGAATATTCGCGAATATTCGCTAATATCGAATATTCGTGATATTTTATCCAAAAAAAATTTTGCAAAATTTCGCTAATGCGAAAATGATTGCGAAATTCTCATAAACGGAGATCATTTCCTGTATTACTAAACTAATATGCACTAAACACTAACTCTACACTAACTCTACTTAAAAGAAAGGAGAATAAGGGGGCAAAAGAAGGGCGGAGAAGATAATCGCGCAATATTCCTATTGCGCGATTATCTTCTCCGCCCTTCTTTTGCATCAGAGCCAATCAGAATAACTTGAATATTCGGCAAAAGGAATATCGCGCAATATTCCTTTTGCCGAATATTCGAGTTATTCTGATTGGCTCTGATGCAAAAGAAGGGCGGAGAAGATAATCGCGCAATATTCCTTTTGCCGAATATTCGAGTTATTCTGATTGGCTCTGATGCAAAAGAAGGGCGGAGAAGATAATCGCGCAATATTCCGTTTGTCGAATATTCGAGTTATTCTGTAACCAAAAAATGAGATTGCGCTAAATAATACATATAAATAACTAGAAATGCTGATTAAGTATGTGCACAGGTAAATAATTCCAACATATATACGTCCATCAACAAATGGAAGAGTTCATAGTCCAGTGATCCCACAGGTGCCAATAAATCAAATTGGAGAAGTGTAGTATAGATAAAACCTCCACCGAAATCATATGAAGCCTCTTACCAAAAAGACATGAAATATAAGCATGATACGGTCTGTGATACTGGATGATGGTCACAGGGAAGTTCCAATATATACAGCCTGGTTGTCAGATGTAAGGTATCTCCCGATGGGTCATCCACAGGCACATAAAAAAACAAAGGCCTCACATAGCATAAAACCTTCATTTATTGAAATAAAAAAGTCGACTTGCACTTACATCAAAGTGAAGAAATCATCGCATAAAATATATCAGCCGGCCGGCTTGGAACAAACAGCCCGTATTCCGGGTAGAGAGATTAGAGCACGCGGTGACGTCAGAACGTCTCCTCCCTACGTTTCGTCTGAAAGACTTGATCACGGGATACAGGCGGCGTTCTGACTCACCGCAATAAATGTAAACAGACGTCACATGCAGCCTCGATGTGGATGAAAGCACCCAGCCGCACTGTCGCCATATTGGTTTCTGGATAGAGGCTAAGCAAAATTGGCGATATTAACCGCGCTCTGCCCACACTCGGAAATATATAGAAAGAAGAAAAAAATATATAATAACTATTTAAACTGACTGAGCAGGGAAACACTTCCGAAAAAAATAGCACTCATCACGGACTGTAATTATATAAAGACTATAAAAAATGTGATCAGCTTTATATTGATTTAAAACATACTATCGCATTGCTTATTAAAACACATCGGGAGAACACTGCTATCAATCTTAATGACAAACTACAGCGAACACAACTGTATATTGCGTTCAAAATCCCATGTAGTAAGCCTAACATGGAGAACTACATTTGGTAAGTTATATAAATAAAAAATTCATAATATCTACAATTACATAGACTACACTTGAGGCCGTGAGTCTATGAAAAATTACCATAAAGAAATGTATATGGAGGCTCAAAGTCGGTCTCCATAAAAAAGGAGGCCTGGGAGAGGACAAACTAACCCCAATTGGTAGATGAAACAAAAAAGGG
The DNA here is from genome assembly GCA_029574335.1 of Rana kukunoris. Classification (NCBI taxonomy): domain Eukaryota; kingdom Metazoa; phylum Chordata; class Amphibia; order Anura; family Ranidae; genus Rana; species Rana kukunoris. The sequence goes on along the minus strand of CM056052.1, from coordinate 551,630,946 downwards.
CCCTCAGCGTTGGCTACACTCCACATCGAGCCTGCATATATTCGTAATCTTAAACATACTATTGTAGATAAGACATAGATCACATATATATCCCTCAAAATCAATCTGGGAGATATTGGGGGTTAAGAACAAAGAAGACTAAAATTAATGATTATAGAAACAAGGAATAAACAGTATGGAAACATATCAATCATGATTTGGCTATAAAACAGTTGACATCAACTTCTATGTTTAGGCCAAAAGGTGTGTAGCTTTTTAGTTTATAGACCCAGGACATTTCTAATTTGGAGATGGTTCTCACCAGATGACTTCCTCTCCAATGAGGACTAAATTTGTCTATCCCCAGAAATATAGTACCTTTTTTTTTTTTTTGTGTGTGGTGAGGTAGTGTTTAGATACCGAATGTTTAGTGTACCCCAATCTGATATTATTAATATGTTCATTCAATCGAACCTGTAGGGGGCGTTTTGTCCTGCCCACATATTGTAGGCCACACGGGCACTGCAGCATGTAAACTACCCCTGTAGTTGAACAGGTGATGAATGGTTTGATAGGGTAGTGTTTGGCTGTACAAGTGGAACTGAATGTGGTAGTTCTCTTGAAACTACATCCATTAAGAGAGCATACCTGGCATTTGCCACACTTGTAATAGCCTGTAAGTTCTGCAAAGAACTTAGAGTCCAAGCTGGGAGGGTTTAAGATGTTGGGGGCCAGTTGCTCTTTGAGGCATGGAGCACCTCTAAAGACCACACATGGCCTTTCGGGTAATAGCCCTCCCAGGACCTTATCATTTTTCAAAATGTGCCAATGTTTGCCAACAATGTGTCTCACATTGGCATGTTGGCACGAGTAGTTGGTAATGAAGGGGCTCCGGAACTGATTTTTGTTTTCTTTGTCTGTTTTGACCATCAATAGATCGGTCCTGTCAATCTCATGAACAGCAGTCAAAGTATCAGATAAAAATTCTCTTGAGTAACCCTTCTCCAGAATTCTCAAGAGAATTTTTATCTGATACTTTGACTGCTGTTCATGAGATTGACAGGACCGATCTATTGATGGTCAAAACAGACAAAGAAAACAAAAATCAGTTCCAGAGTGTATTTCCGAGTGTGGGCAGAGCACGGTTAATATCGCCAATTTTGCTTAGCCTCTATCCAGAAACCAATATGGCGACAGCGCGGCTGGGTGCTTTCATCCACATCGAGGCTGCATGTGACGTCTGTTTACATTTATTGCGGCGAGTCAGAACGCCGTCTGTATCCCGTGATCAAGTCTTTCAGACGAAACGTAGGGAGGAGACACTCTGACGTCACCGCGTGCTCTAATCTCTCTACCCGGAATACGGGCTGTTTGTTCCAAGCCGGCCGGCTGATATATTTTATGCGATGATTTCTTCACTTTGATGTAAGTGCAAGTCGACTTTTTTATTTCAATAAATGAAGGTTTTATGCTATGTGAGGCCTTTGTTTTTTATGTGCCTGTGGATGCCCCATCGGGAGATACCTTACATCTGACAACCAGGCTGTATATATTGGAACTCCCCTGTGACCATCATCCAGTATCACAGACCGTATCATGCTTATATTTCATGTCTTTTTGGTAAGAGGCTTCATATGATTTCGGTGGAGGTTTCATCTATACTACACTTTTCCAATTTGATTTATTGGCACCTGTGGGATCACTGGACTATGAACTCTTCCATTTGTTGATGGACGTATATATGTTGGAATTATTTACCTGTGCACATGCTTAATCAGCATTTCTAGTTATTTATATGTATTATTTAGCGCAATCTCATTTTTTGGTTACATCGTTTTCTGTGTAGTATAACACTTTATGATTGCAGCTTTATTCCTTTGTCACATTAATGAGCGCAATATCCATTTTTTTCACCATTCGAGTTATTCTGATTGGCTCAGCAACTGCACTTTTCTTTTGAGTCTATCTGACCACCCCCCACTGCTAACTACCCTTTGTTCCACTTGACCCTCCCTTCTAGATTGTAAGCTCTTACGAGCAGGGCCCTCTGATCCCTCCTGTATTGATTTGTATTGTGAATGTACTGTCTTCCCTGATGTAAAGCGCTGCGTAAACTGTTGGCGCTATATAAATCCTGTATAATAATAATAATAATAATGCAAAAGAAGGGCCGAGTAGCTGATGCGATTCTTTTATGTTGCCGAAAATTCGCAATGCGAATTTTCGGCAACATAAAAGAATCGCATCAGCTACTCGGCCCAGGGTCTCTCTCTAATCATACCAGCAATGCTTTTAGACGTCGATGGAGATCACTAGGATGTGATCTGTTTTAAAAATAAATTTGAAAAAATACGAATATTCGCCATAGCAAATATTTGCCGCAATATTCGAGTTATTCGCGAATACTCGAATATGCAATATTCGTAGCGAATATTCGCAATGCGAATATTCGTGAGCAACACTATTAGAGAGTTGCCACTGACCATGTGGTGACAATTTGACAATTGAGGGCACAGTGGCTGCGTTTGATGGCACAGTGGCTGCATTTTATGGCACAGTGGCTGTGTTTGATGGCATGGCACAGTGGTTGCGTTTGATGGCGCAGTGGCTGCGTTTGATGGCATGGCACAGTGGCTGCGTTTGATGGCATGGCACAGTGGCTGTGTTTAATGGCACGGCACAGTGGCTGCGTTTGATGGCACAGTGGCTGCGTTTGATGGCACAGTGGCTGCGTTTGATGGCATGGCACAGTGGTGACAAGTGATGGCACAGTGGCTGCGTTTGATGGCATGGCACAGTGGTTGCGTTTGATGGCACAGTGGCTGCATTTGATGTCACAGTGGCTGCATTTGATGGCATGGCACAGTGGTGACAATTGATGGCACAGTGGCTGCATTTGATGGCACAGTGGCTGCATTTGATGGCATGGCACAGTGGTGACATTTGATGGCACAGTGGCTGCGTTTGATGGCACAGTGGCTGTGTTTGATGGCATGGCACAGTGGCTGCGTTTGATGGCACAGTGGCTGCGTTTGATGGCATGGCACAGTGGTGATAAGTGATGGCACAGTGGCTGCGTTTGATGGCATGGCACAGTGGCTGCGTTTGATGGCACAGTGGCTGCATTTGATGGCACAGCGAGGCTGCAATTTTTTTTTTTTCGTTTGCGCCCCCCAAAAATTTTTGAGCACCAGCCGCCACTGGAGAAGCCAGCTCTAGCGTGCCACCCAAATCAAACCAGCAGCTCCTTCGGGGGTAGTGCTACAAATAAATAAAATACGGTGTAAATTGTCTGCAATGAATAAATCTTTATCTATCTTTCATATCTTTCTCTCCCTCCATTTTCCATCTCTTTCCTGCGGGGGGCGCTGTGTCCCACCATTTGAACAGACCGTCGCTCGCCCTGATGTAACAGATGTTGGTAGAGGTTACTCTCGGTCATTTTTCTTCTTGTACATCTGGCGGGGGGGGGGGGGGGGTGTTTTTTTTCCGGGGGGGGGGGGGGGGGGTTTTGCTGTGACATTTGCAGCCTGAATTTGGCGTTTCTGGACCGGCCTCCCCTCCAGCCGGACAGCTGATGTTGTTATTGCTGAGCAGAATCTTCCGTCAGCTGGGACCGTCCCGCACGACACTCTGTAATTGTCACAATTAGATCAGTTTTAATTTCCGTTTGAAGTCAATCTGTACGCCGCGGCGGCGGCGGCCCGCTTCCCATCCTCCAGAACCCGATCCAAACCGCCATCCTGTCTGCATTATGCCGTCCGGATCTCGCTGCCCTTTTCCCATAATGTTATACAACTTCCCAAAGTACATTTTTTTTATGTAAGGAAGGAAAACATTTTATTCTGCAGATTGGAATAACCAGATCCTGATGTATGCAGAACAGAACATGAGCCCATTACACACTAACCTCAATTGGATGACGTTGGGTTCGCTCTGTGCAAAAAAACTGCCATCCCCCCCGAAAATTCAGTTCCCCCCTTTATTCTTTTTTTTTTTTTTTTTTTACTTCAGTGAGTGATGCTGATCTCCTGCATCCTCTTGCAAGTCATTTCCTGTCCACCTGCACTCTCTCCTCTCCAGGGTACTGACAACACAGAAGTACATTTTGGGAGACAGGGACACAGTGTTGCCAACTTATAAGCAAAGATTATAGGCAGCACAGGCTTTGTACACACAGGGGCATCACTAGGGTTGGCGGCACCGGATGTGGCAAAACATGGTGTCACCACCCCCTGTCTATCCTGCTCAGTGCCCTGCAGGCAGCGCACAGTCACAGGGCGTACCCCCAAATGGCAACTGTAAATTATAGTATAGGGTGGTATAGGGTAGTATAGGGTGGTATAGGGCAGGCTAGGGAGGTATAGGGGAGGTTAGGGTGGTATAGGGCAAGCTAGGGAGGTATAGGGGAGATTAGGGTGGTATAGGGCAAGCTAGGGAGGTATAGGGGAGGTTAGGGTGGTATAGGACAGGTTATGGTGGTATAGGGCAGGTTGGGATGGTATAGGGGAGGTTAGGGTGGTATAGGGGAGGTTGGGGTGATATAGAGCAGGTTAGGAAGGTATAGGGCAGGTTGGGGTGGTATAGGGCAGTGTTTTTCAACTTCAGTCCTCAAGGCACACCAACAGGTCAAGTTCTCAGGATTTCCCTCAGATGAAATGGCTGTGGTGATTACTAAGGCAGTGAAACTGATCAAATCACCTGTGCAAAATAATGGAAAGCCTGAAAACATGACCTGTTGGGGGGCCTTGAGGACTGGAGTTGAAAAACACTGGTATAGGGGTGGTATACACTATACCACCCTAACCTGCCCTATACCACCCCAACCTGTAGATTAGGGTTATATAGGGCATGTTAGGGTGGTATAGGGTGGGTTGGGGTGATATAAAGCAGATCGGGGTGGTATAGTGCTAGGTTGGGGTGGTGTAGGGCAAGTTAGGGTGGTATAGGGCAGGCTAGGGTGGTAAAGGGCAGGTTGGGGTGGTACAGTGCTAGGTTGGGGTGGTATAGGGCAGGTTAGGGTGGAATAGTATGGGATACACTATGCCACCCTAACCTGCCCTATACGACCCCAACCTGCAGATTAGGGTGGTATGGGGCAGGTTGGGGAAGTATAGTGGCAGATTAGGGTGGTATAATGCAGGTTAGGGTGGTATAGGGCAGGTTGGTGGGATATAGGGCAGTAAAGGGTGGTATGGGCAGGTTGGGGTGGCATAGGGCAGGTTTTGGTGGTATAGTGCTAGGTTGGGGTGGTATAATTGCAGATTAGGGTGGTATGGGCACGTTGGGGTGCTATAGGGCAGAAAAGGATGGTATGCACAGGTTGGGGTGGCAAAGGGGCAGGTTGGGGTAGTATTGTGCAGGATATGGTGGCATAGGGCAGATTAGGGTGGTATAGTGCCAGGTTGGGGTGGTATAGGGCAGGTTGGGGCAGTATAGAGGTGGAGAGCCCCAAGGGGGGCCCTGGGACTACGATTTTGGACACAGACCTGGAAGGTCCTGGCCGGTATGTGACTCAGACAAGCCTTCCACACTGAGAGTCTCCGGGGGATTTGTGGCTTCTTTCTTGGAATTAATGACAGAGAGCAGCTGCTGCAAACTTTCTCCATAGCAGCCAGACACAACAGCTTCTGGGGGGTCCGAAGAAGATTTGTGGGACTATAATATTTATCTATTATCTATTTATTGGTCCAGAGCAAGTCGCATGACGCTCAGAGTTCAGAACGACCAAAACCCAAAAGATGCGTCACAGCGGAGTTCTTCTCCAGAGGGAGAGAGAGAGGGGAAGAGAGAGAGAGAGAGAGAGAGAGAGAGAGGGGGGGAGAGAGAGGGGGGGGGAGAGAGAGAGAGTGAGAGGGGGGGAGAGAGGGGGGGGGGAGAGAGAGAGGGGAGAGAGAGAGGGGAGGAGAGGGGGAAGAGAGAGAGAGAGAGAGAAAAGGGAGGAGAGAGAGGGGGAGAGAAAGGGAGGAGAGAGAGGGGAGAGACTTACACCTAGGCCAATTTGCGGGCTCCACTTGTTCGCTTCCTCCCCCCCTCTGCTGCCACATTTGGCACCTTCGGGGGGGGATACTTGTTTTTTGACAGGTACCCTCTTCCACTTCCTGGTGACTTTGTTGCGGCTAACAAGCCTGGAATGTGCACCCTGTACATAGCACACGCCTGGAATCTGCACCCTGTACATAGCACACGCCTGGAATCTGCACCCTGTACATAGCACACGCCTGGAATCTGCACCCTGTACATAGCACACGCCTGGAATCTGCACCCTGTACATAGCACACGCCTGGAATCTGCACCCTGTACATAGCACACGCCTGGAATCTGCACCCTGTACATAGCACACCCCGAGTGAGGAAAAGCCGATTACCGGCTTTTCCTGTTTACATCGTGATCAGCCGTGATTGGACACGGCTGATCACGTGATAAAGAGTCTCCGTCAGAGACTGACACCCCGCAACAACGATCGCCGCGATGAGCGCCCCCCGAAGACGTCATATGACGCCCAGTCAGGGTATTGAAACCACTTTGCCGCCGTCATTTTGCTATGTGGCGGGCGGCAAGTGGCTAATTGATAAAACAATAAACGATGACCACGTCTATTTGTGAAAGCATTCTTCATTCTTCCACACCCGCCTTTGGTCTATAGGACAGAGATGTCTCCTTAGTGACACGGGATAGTCTCTCTGGAAGAGTTGGCGCTGCTGCGTGCACTGTAGTAACCTCCATCCCGCCGGCCATCATCTCCTCCTCCTCCTTTCTTATGTGCAGTCTGTTTCCTCTCTGTGGTCACACAAATCCTATGGGGGGGGGGGGGATGGGATGATGACATGGACACATGTCCCCGGTGATGTCATTGCTGGCTGTGCGGCGGCACGAAGAGAGAGATCAGAGGACTGCGGTTATCCTGTCACTAGAAGAACCCCGCCATAAAAACATTTCATAATACAAAAACTTCCCCGCGGATCACATCCGCATCTATTCCAGGCAGAAGGCTTTGAGTGTTTTATTTTATTTTACTTTATTTTTTATATATATTATTTGTTTTTATTAAGGAGAAATTTCATAATACAAAGCCGGGTATAAGACAGTAATCATCAAAAGGGGGGGGGGGGGTTCATCTTACAAAGAACAATCACATCTAGTGCGCTGCGCAAACTGTTGGCGCCAGTGGCGGCTGGTGCGCAACATTTTTGGGGGGGCGCAAACAAACTGAAAAAAAAAAAAAAAAATCAATTGCAGCCACTGTGCCCATCAAACGCAGCTACTGTACCCATCAATTTCTGCCACTATGCCCATCAAACAGCTACTGTACCCATCAATTTCTGCCACTATGCCCATCAAACGCAGCTACTGTGCCCATCAATTTCTGCCACTATGCCCATCAAACGCAGCTACTGTGCCCATCAATTTCTGCCACTATGCCCATCAAACGCAGCTACTGTACCCATCAATTTCTGCCACTATGCCCATCAAACGCAGCTACTGTGCCCATCAATTTCTGCCACTATGCCCATCAAACGCAGCTACTGTACCCATCAATTTCTGACACTGTGCCCATCAATTGCCGCTTCTGTGCCCATCAAACGCAGCTACTGTACCCATCAATTTCTGACACTGTGCCCATCAATTTCCACCACTATGCCTATCAAACGCAGCCACTGTACCCATCAATTTCTGCCACTATGCCCATCAAACGTAGCTACTGTATCCATCAATTTCTGACACTGTGCCCATCAATTTCTGACACTGTGCCCATCAATTGCCGCTTCTGTGCCCATCAAACGCAGCTACTGTGCCCATCAATTTCTGCCACTATGCCCATCAAACGCAGCTACTGTACCCATCAATTTCTGCCACTATGCCCATCAAACGCAGCTACTGTACCCATCAATTTCTGCCACTATGCCCATCAAACGCAGCTACTGTGCCCATCAATTTCTGCCACTCAAACGCAGCCATGCCCATCAAACGCAGCCACTGTACCCATCAATTACCCACCACCATCTGCACTCATACCATTCCACTGTGCCCATCAAACGCAGCTACTGTACCCATCAATTTCTGCCACTATGCCCATCAAACGCAGCCACTGTACCCATCAATTTCTGCCACTGTGCCCATCAAACGCAGCTACTGTACCCATCAATTTCTGCCACTATGCCCATCAAACGCAGCCACTGTACCCATCAATTTCTGCCACTGTGCCCATCAAACGCAGCTACTGTACCCATCAATTTCTGCCACTATGCCCATCAAACGCAGCCACTGTACCCATCAATTTCTGCCATTGTGCCCATCAAACGCAGCTACTGTACCCATCAATTTCTGCCACTATGCCCATCAAACGCAGCCACTGTACCCATCAATTTCTGCCACTGTGCCCATCAAACGCAGCTACTGTACCCATCAATTTCTGCCACTATGCCCATCAAACGCAGCTACTGTACCCATCAATTTATGCCACTGTGCCCATCAAACGCAGCTACTGTACCCATCAATTGCTGCCACTATGCCCAAACGCAGCCACTGTACCCATCAATTTCTTGCCACTGTTCCCCATAAACGCAGCTACTGTACCCATCAATTTCTGCCACTATGCCCATCAAACGCAGCCACTGTACCCATCAATTTCTGCCACTGTGCCCATCAAACGCAGCTACTGTACCCATCAATTTCTGCCACTATGCCCATCAAACACAGCCACTGTAACCATCAATTTCTGCCACTGTGCCCATCAAACGCAGCTACTGTACCCATCAATTTCTGCCACTATGCCCATCAAACGCAGCCACTGTACCCATCAATTTCTGCCACTGTGCCCATCAAACGCAGCCACTGTACCCATCAATTTCTGCCACTGTGCCCATCAAACGCAGCTACTGTACCCATCAATTTCTGCCACTGTGCCCATCAAACGCAGCCACTGTACCCATCAATTTCTGCCACTGTGCCCATCAACCGCCGCTACTGTACCCATCAATTTCTGCCACTATGCCCATCAAACGCAGCCACTGTACCCATCAATTTCTGCCACTATGCCCATCAAACGCAGCTACTGTACCCATCAATTTCTGCCACTGTGCCCATCAATCGCAGCTACTGTACCCATCAATTTCTGCCACTATGCCCATCAAACGCAGCCACTGTACCCATCAATTTCTGCCACTGTGCCCATCAAACGCAGTACCCATCAATTTCTACTGTGCCCATCAAACGCAGCCACTGTACCCATCAATTCAAACGCAGCTCTGCCACTATGCCCATCAAACGCAGCCACTGTACCCATCAATTTCTGCCACTGTGCCCATCAAACGCAGCCACTGTACCCATCAATTTCTGCCACTGTGCCCATCAAACGCAGCTACTGTACCCATCAATTTCTGCCACTGTGCCCATCAAACGCAGCCACTGTACCCATCAATTTCTGCCACTGTGCCCATCAACCGCCGCACTGTACCCATCAATTTCTGCCACTGTGCCCATCAAACGCAGCTACTGTACCCATCAATTTCTGCCACTGTGCCCATCAAACGCAGCCACTGTACCCATCAATTTCTGCCACTGTGCCCATCAACCGCCGCTACTGTACCCATCAATTTCTGCCACTGTGCCCATCAAACGCAGCTACTGTACCCATCAATTTCTGCCACTATGCCCATCAAACGCAGCCACTGTACCCATCAATTTCTGCCACTGTGCCCATCAACCGCAGCTACTGTACCCATCAATTTCTGCCACTATGCCCATCAAACGCAGCCACTGTACCCATCAATTTCTGCCACTGTGCCCATCAAACGCAGCTACTGTACCCATCAATTTCTGCCACTGTGCCCATCAATCGCAGCTACTGTACCCATCAATTTCTGCCACTATGCCCATCAAACGCAGCCACTGTACCCATCAATTTCTGCCACTGTGCCCATCAAACGCAGCTACTGTACCCATCAATTTCTGCCACTATGCCCATCAAACGCAGCCACTGTACCCATCAATTTCTGCCACTGCCACTATGCCCATCAAACGCAGCCACTGTACCCATCAATTTCTGCCACTGTGCCCTCAAACGCAGTGTACCCATCAATTTCCCATCAAACGCAGCTACTGTACCCATCAATTTCTGCCACTGTGCCCATCAAATGCAGCCACTGTACCCATCAATTTCTGCCACTGTGCCCATCAACCGCCGCTACTGTACCCATCAATTTCTGCCACTGTGCCCATCAAACGCAGCTACTGTACCCATCAATTTCTGCCACTATGCCCATCAAACGCAGCCACTGTACCCATCAATTTCTGCCACTGTGCCCATCAAACGCAGCCACTGTACCCATCAATTTCTGCCACTATGCCCATCAACTGCCGCTACTGTGCCCATCAAATGCTGGCAGTGTGCATCCCTTGTCTCGGTGGGACAGTGGGTCACGGCAACAATGTCCTCCACGCTCCTTGATATCGTCTCCCATCCTCTCTTTCTGTCCTCTGCTATGATTGGACCCCTGATAGGCGGCGTCCAATCGAAGCGCCTGTCGTTTCAGCCATTCAGGTGACAGGTAACAGACCGAGCACCTGATTCATTCGCCTTTTTGGACGCCTATTAGAGCCTATGACTCTAACCAGGTGTTTCCAAAAAATACCCCGCACCGCCACTGGTTGGCGCTATATAAATCCTGAATAATAATAAAAATAATCTAGGTCTGCCTTCATTGGGTATATACAGTACATGAAAAAACAACATAATACTAGAAAAGAAAAGTAATAAAGAAAACAAATGTATAGGTAAAAAGTAGGAACTGTCTGACCAATACCTGGGGGGGAGGGGAGTTAGTACCAAGGGAATATCATTTGTTTTACTTTTTGGTTTACAATTTTAATTTTATTTTATTTTCGATAAAAAATAAAAAAAAACTCCTAATTTTATAGTTGATATATTTCTGACATTGTATAAGATTTGTGATACAAGGAATGACATTTTTGATGTTACATTGAAAAAAACAAAACAAAAAAAAAGACAAAAGTCCATCAATTTTTTTTCCCTTTTTAACCACTTCAGTACCGGGCTCTTTTACCCCCCCCCCCTTTCCTGCCCAGGCCAATTTTCAGCTTTCAGCGCTGTCACACTTTAAATGACAATTGCGCGGTCGTGCAACGCTGTACACAAATGACATTTGTATAATTTTTTTTTCACACAAACAGAACTTTCTTTTTGTGGTATTTAATCACCGCTTGGGTTTTTATTTTTTGCTAAATAAACAAATAAATACCAACATTTTTGAAACAAATACAAAAAAAAAACAAAAAACATTTTCATAGCTTGTTATGACATTTTGCAAACAGGTCATTTTTTTTCTTCACTGATGGACACTGGTGAGGCTGTACTGACGGGCACTGATAGGCGGCACTGATGGGCACTGATAGGCTGCACTGATGAGGCTGTACTGATAGATGGCACTGATGGACACTGCTAGGCTGCACTAATGGGCCCCTGATGAGGCTGTACTGATAGATGGCACTGATGGGCACTGATGAGGCTGTACTGACGGGCACTGATAGACGGCACTGATGGGCACTGATAGGCTGCACTGATGAGGCTGTACTGATAGATGGCACTGATGGCCACTGATGAGGCTGTACTGATAGATGGCACCGATGGACACTGATAGGCTGCACTAATGGGCCCCTGATGAGGCTGTACTGATAGATGGCACTGATGGGCACTGATGAGGCTGTACTGACGGGCACTGATAGGCGGCACTGATGGGCACTGATAGGCTGCACTGATGAGGCTGTACTGATAGATGGCACTGATGGCCACTGATGAGGCTGTACTGATAGATGGCACTGATGGCCACTGATGAGGCTGTACTGATAGATGGCACCAATGGACACTGATAGGCTGCACTAATGGGCCCCTGATGAGGCTGTACTGATAGATGGCACTGATAGGCTGCACTGATACACACTGATAGGCTGCACTAATGGGCACTGATGAGGCTGTACTGATAGATGGCACTGATGGGCACTGATGAGGCTGTACTGATAGATGGCACTGATGGGCACTGATGAGGCTGTACTGATAGATGGCACTGATAGGCTGCACTAATGGGCACTGATGAGGCTGTACTGATAGATGGCACTGATGGGCACTGATGAGGCTGTAGTGATAGATGGTGCACCGTCATACTCATCACAGAATGCTGCGGAAGTGCTGTGGTGGCCAACTGCGCATGCGCGATGCGTTCCAATGGATTTACGGCAGTGCACACCAGCGAAACCTCATTCGGCATCCAGGCTCTTTCCTTAACATCCCCGTGGATTGGAGGATGTTAAAAAAAGAGCCAGGAGGCCGAGCGAGTGGAGCGAGCCGTCCCAGCGAAGCGAGGCTGTGAGGCCCACTGGCCACTTACCTCTAAGTCCACGTCGCCCTGAATGACGGCTTCGCTGGTGTGTATTGTCGTAAATCCATTGAAACGCATCGCGCATGCGCAGTTGGCCGCCACAGCACTTCCGCAGCATTCTGTGATGGGGAGCGGAGTATGACGCGTCAATGGCACTGATGAGGCTGCACTGATAGGTGGCACTGATGGGCACTGATTAGCGGCACTGATAGATGACACTGATGGGCACTAATTAGTAGCACTGGTGGGCACTGATTGGCAGCACTGGTGTGCACTGTTGGGACTGCACTGTTAATTAGTGTAGATGTCCATTTTACAAAAGCCAGTTATCGGCTCTCCTCTCCTCTCCTTATGCTGTCAGTGTGAGGAAAGGAGTGCTGATAACCATCTTCTTTTTACATCCGTGATCAGCTGTGATTGGACACATCTAATCACGTGGTAAAGAGATGCTGATTGGCTCTTTACCCCGAATACAATCTCCTCCGGACACTCCTATCACAGAGCGCGCTGCTTGCGCCTCGCAGTGGGCGTGATCATGGCACGCCGTCAAGCGGCGGTGTCCCAGAACTAGCCAGAAATGCTGTAGCCGTCATTTGGCTATCGCACAGTCAGCAAGCGGTTATAACCAGAGCTGATATCAGATTACTTTGTTTCTACTAAATGCAGCGTGTCTTATTGTGTTATGCTGTATTGTGTTGTCTTATGTTGCGTTTTCTTATGTCATGCTATGTTGTACTGTGTTGTGTCATGTCGTGTTGTGTTATGTTGAATTGTGTTATGTTATGTCATGTCGCACTGTGTTGTGTTATGTCGCATTGCATTGTTTTGTGTTATGTGGTGTTGTGTTTTGTAGTATTGTGTTTAGTTATGTAGTGTTGTGTTATATTGCATTGTGTTATGTAGTGTTGGGTTATGTCGCACTGTGTTGGGTTATGTAGTATTGTGTTATATTGTGTAGTGTTGTGTTATGTCACACTGTGTTGTGTAGTATTGTGTTGTGTTGCATTGTGTTATGCTGTGTTATGTCACACTGTGTTGTGTTGCATTGTGCTATGTTGTGTTATGTTGCACTATGTTGTGTAGTATTGTGTTGTGTTATATTGTGTTATGTTGCATTTTGTTATGTTGTGTTATGTCGCACTGCGTTGTGTTACATAGTATTGTGTTATATTGTGTTATGTTGTGTAGTGTTGTGTTATGTCGCACTGTGTTGCATTGTGTTATGTTGCATTGTGCTATGTTGCGTTATGTAGTGTTGTGTTGTGTAGTGTTGTGTTACGTAGTGTTATGTTGCACTGTGTTGTGTTATGTAGTGTTGTGTTATGTAGCGTTGTGTTGTGTTATGTAGTGTTGTGTTATGTCACACTGTGTTGTGTTATGTTATGTTGTGTTATGTCGCACTGTGTTGTGTTATGTAGTGTTGTGTTGCGTTATGTAGTGTTGTGTTGTGTAGTGTTGTGTTACGTAGTGTTATGTTGCACTGTGTTGTGTTATGTAGTGTTGTGTAGTGTTGTGTTACGTAGTGTTGTGTTGCACTGTGTTGTGTTATGTAGTGTTGTGTTGTGTAGTGTTGTGTTACGTAGTGTTGTGTTGCACTGTGTTGTGTCACGTAGTGTTGTGTTATGTAGTGTTGTGTTACGTAGTGTTGTGTTGCACTGTGTTGTGTCACGTAGTGTTGTGTTATGTAGTGTTGTGTTACGTAGTGTTGTGTTGCACTGTGTTGTGTTATGTAGTGTTGTGTTATGTCGCACTGTGTTGTGTCATGTTGTGTAATTTTCATGTCACACTGTGCAGGTGTAGGATATTTGCAGACTCGCCGGCTTGCCGTGGGCTGTGGCGGGACTGGCGTATCACGTTGTATGGCGTCCCTCCAGAAGCACCAATCCCAGATCTGTGGCCGGTGTCAGCCGAGGTAACAAGTGGGACGATAATTCCAGACGCCCCGGACCCCCCACTTTCCAGCAGCCTGCGGTTTCCTCCCAGAGGAAGTGGCCCTCACAGCCGCTCTGGATTAACTCTTCCTGCGCCTGAACTGAGGGCTGCGCGCCTTATAAACGCCACATGGGGCCCACAACACGCCGAGCGTCAGCGTCGCCATCGCAAACAAAGACCCTCCTTTTCCTTTTGTCACACAAAGTAATTCAGAAATTGATCGTTATTATCAGACGATTGTGAGAGGGAGGAGTCATATTGTCATAAGATACAAAGTGACAATTCCTCCTATACAATCTCCTATACGGATCATATGCAACGCTATAACCATATAAACAATCATTCCACAATTTAATTATCCCTGGATGACATCACACCGACCCGCCAATCACAGCGGAGACCAGAGAGATCTCTTTATGACACCGACCCGCCAATCACAGCGGAGACCAGAGAGATCTCTTTATGACACCGACCCGCCAATCACAGCGGAGACCAGAGAGATCTCTTTATGACACCGACCCGCCAATCACAGCGGAGACCAGAGAGATCTCATTATGACACCGACCCACCAATCACAGCGGAGACCAGAGAGATCTCTTTATGACACCGACCCACCAATCACAGCGGAGACCAGAGGCGATTAAGTTCGCATGTGCTGCGCTATTTACGTTTTCATTCATTCATTCATTCATTCAAGAAGAGCAAATCCAAGAAATGAAATATCGAGTTCTATGAGAAGGATACAAATGATTCCAATTACAAAGATACATCTGATTGGACGCTTCAATGGAGACGAGATCCCCGATCACTGAATTGTTGGGAAAGGAGGACGGGATATGGAACTAAAAATAAAAAAAAAAGATCTACAAAATGTAATAAAATCTCATTCATCAAAATGTAACATATTTTCTCATTCATTATTTTGTAATAATTAGAGATATAAAATACTGTAAACCTTTTCCAAATATCTTTTCTAAAAGAGGATCGGATTGGATCGGATGAGCAACGTGCAATGTAGAGTTCACAGGTGTGGTCACTGCCCCGCCCACAGGTGTGGTCACATCCCCCTCACAGGTGAGGTATATACTTCACCCACAGGTGTGGTCACTGCCCCGCCCACAGGTGTGGCCATTACTCCAACCACAGGTGTGATCACTGCTCTGCTCGTATGTGTAGTCACTGCCCCGCCCACAGGTGTGGTCACATCCCCCTCACAGGTGAGGTATATACTTCACCCACAGGTGTGGTCACTGCCCCGCCCACAGGTGTGGTCACTGCCCCGCCCACAGGTGTGGCCATTACTCCAACCACAGGTGTGATCACTGCTCTGCTCGTATGTGTAGTCACTGCCCCGCCCACAGGTGTGGTCACATCCCCCTCACAGGTGAGGTATATACTTCACCCACAGGTGTGGTCACTGCCCCGCCCACAGGTGTGGTCACTGCCCCGCCCACAGGTGTGGTCACTGCTCTGCTCATATGTGTAGTCAGGGCCATCTTAATAGTATCATGGGCCCCTGGGCAAAGTAATGCTCCGGGGCCCCTACAATGATGACAGTGCAGGTAAACAGACATCAAGTAGGTAGGAGGCAGACTACCTCCCCTGTGTATCTATCACTCTCAGTGCCATCATGGGGCCCCCAATTTCAGGGCAGCGTGGGCTCAAGGACCAGTAGCTTTGGGCAAAGTGCAGGGGCCCCCCATGCAACTTGGGGCCCTGGGCAGTGCCCAGATTTGCTCTCTCATTAAGACAGCCCTGTGTGTAGTCACTGCCCCGCCCACAGGTGTGGTCACTGCCAAGCCTGCAGGTGAGGTCACATCCTCCTCATAGGTGAGGTCATTACTCCACCCACAAGTGTGGCCATTACTCCACCCACAGGTGGTGGTCATTACTCCACCCACAGGTGGTGGTCACTGCCCCGCCCACAGGTGTGGGCATTACTCCACCTACAGGGTCACTGCCCCCTCACAGGTGAGGTCTTTACTTCACCCGCAGATGTGGTCACTGCCCCACCCACAGGTGTGGCCATTACTCTACCCACATGTGTGGTCACCCCCCCCCCACAAGTGTGGTCACTGCCCCGCCCACAGGTGTGGCCATTACTCTGCCCACAGGTGTGGTCACTTCCCCCTCACAGGTGACATCTTTACTTCGCCCACAGATGTGGTCACGGCCCCCTTACAGGTGTGGTTATTACCCCACCCACAAGTGTGGTCACTGCCCCCGCCCACAGGTGTGGCAATTACCCCGCCCACGGGTGTGGTCACTGTCCGACCCACGGGTGTTGGTACATCCCCCTCACAGGTGTGGTCACTGCCCCCATACCGAATAAAGTTGCCACTGATGTAATGTATAGCACATTGTACATATGAGGGGGTCTGGAGTCATTTTGGTACAGCAGGTTGCACAGAGTGTGTGATGTACCTCTGGACCCCTGCACTCTATACATTGTGCTGTACATTATTTGCTCTGGACCCCTGCACTCTATACATTGTGCTGTACATTATTTGCTCTGGACCCCTGCACTCTATACATTGTGCTGTACATTATTTGCTCTGGACCCCTGCACTCTATACATATACACTCATAACGTATAAAGTGCAGGGTTCCAGAGCAGCATAGGCATGCGCACAGGGTGTGCCAGGTGTGCCCAGGCACACCCTAATCACCCTGTGCAACATAGAATCCCCCTTATACCCTAGCCCCCCCCCTTCCCCCCGCACAGCTGCTGGCTTCCCTCCTCTCCTCTCCAGGGAGCCGATGCTGCAGGGATGTTTTAGGATGAACGGGAGGGAAGGGGCTGGTAAATATGTAATTTACTGACCCCTTCCCTTTCTGAATGAACACAGTGAGCGATCAGTAGTGTGTGTTTAAGCTTTGGGGTGCACACCCTAATGCAATAGGCTGTGCACACCTATGCAGAGCAGGTAATGTACAGCACAATATATAAAGTGCAGGGTTCCAGAGCAGGTAATGTACAGCACAATATATAGAGTGCAGGGTACAGAGCAGGTAATGTACAGCACAATATATAAAGTGCAGGGTTCCAGAGAAGGTAATGTACAGCACAATATAAAGACTGCAGGGTTCCAGAGCAGGTAATGTACAGCACAATATATAGAGTGCAGGGTACAGAGCAGGTAATGTACAGCACAATATATGAAGTTCAGGGTTCCAGAGCAGGTAATGTACAGCACAATATATAGAGTGCAGGGTTCCAGAGCAGGTAATGTACAGCACAATATATAGAGTGCAGGGTACAGAGCAGGTAATGTACAGCACAATACATAGAGTGCAGGGTACAGAGCAGGTAATGTACAGCACAATATATAGAGTGCAGGGTACAGAGCAGGTAATGTACAGCACAATATATACAGTGCAGGGTTCCAGAGCATGTAATGTGCAGCACAATATATAAAGTGCAGGGTTCCAGAGCAGGTAATGTACAGCACAATATATAGAGTGCAGGGTTCCAGAGCAGGTAATGTACAGCACAATATATAGAGTGCAGGGTACAGAGCAGGTAATGAACAGCACAATATATAAAGTGCAGGGTTCCAGAGCAGGTAATGTACAGCACAATATATAGAGTGCAGGGTACAGAGCAGGTAATGTACAGCACAATACATAGAGTGCAGGGTACAGAGCATGTAATGTACAGCACAATATATAGAGTGCAGGGTTCCAGAGCAGGTAATGTACAGCACAATATATAGACTGCAGGGTACAGAGCAGGTAATGTACAGCACAATATATAGAGTGCAGGGTACAGAGCAGGTAATGTACAGCACAATATATAGAGTGCAGGGTACAGAGCAGGTAATGTACAGCACAATATATAGAGTGCAGGGTACAGAGCAGGTAATGTACAGCACAATATATAGAGTGCAGGGTTCCAGAGAAGGTAATGTACAGCACAATATAAAGACTGCAGGGTTCCAGAGAAGGTAATGTACAGCACAATATATAGACTGCAGGGTTCCAGAGCAGGTAATGTACAGCACAATATATAGAGTGCAGGGTACAGAGCAGGTAATGTACAGCACAATATATAGAGTGCAGGGTACAGAGCAGGTAATGTACAGCACAATATATAGAGTGCAGGGTACAGAGCAGGTAATGTACAGCACAATATATAGAGTGCAGGGTACAGAGCAGGTAATGTACAGCACAATATATAGAGTGCAGGGTACAGAGCAGGTAATGTACAGCATAATATATACAGTGCAGGGTTCCAGAGCAGGTAATGTACAGCACAATATATAGAGTGCAGGGTACAGAGCAGGTAATGTACAGCACACTATATAGAGTGCAGGGTACAGAGAAGGTAATGTACAGCACAATATATAGAGTGCAGGGTTCCAGAGAAGGTAATGTACAGCACAATATAAAGACTGCAGGGTTCCAGAGCAGGTAATGTACAGCACAATATATAGAGTGCAGGGTACAGAGCAGGTAATGTACAGCACAATATATAGAGTGCAGGGTTCCAGAGCATTTGTAATACAGCAGGGTGTACAGGCTGCAGCAGCCCAGAGTATGTAATGTACGGCACGGCACACAGTGTGCAGCAGTCAGGAGGTATGTAACGTACAACATCGTGTGTAAGAGATGCACCTTATGTCGTGTTCTGTTAATGATATCCCAATATTGGGCACTAGAGGGCGCTGTGGTACCATTCTGCTTCCTTCCAAGATCCCGGCTCCGCTCCCCTCCATGTTCCTGGAATGAGTCTCATCAGAAATTGTAATGTTATGTAGTTCTGATTTTACATCAACAAACAGACGGAACACAAAGCGCCTCGTAACCCGCAAATGTAATTCTCCATAAATTACCGGAATACATTGTAACTGGAAGATTAAAAGACTTTCAACTGCATGGGAAGGGGGGGAGGGGTGAAATAATCGCACGCTACAACCCGGCACCATACACCGTCATTATATTGTACATCACGTGACATCACCATTACATATCAATCAGAAGGATAGATCAGTCCGGATCTGTCATCGGGGGAAGGGGGTAGAGCGGTGTTCTGTAGATCTCAGAATATAAGAGTACACCAATCATCTAGAGAGGGACATTTCTGCCCGTTCTTCTTCTTTGTAAAGTATCTCTGTCTCTGTCAGATTGGATGGAGAGCGTCTGTGAGCAGCAATTTTCAAGTCTTGCCACAGACTCTCAATGTGATTTAGGTCTGGACTGTGACTGGACCATTCTAACACATGGATAGGCTTTGATCTAAACCATTCCATTGTAGCTCTGGCTGTACTTTAGGGTCGTTGTCCTGCTGGATGGCGAACCTCCCCCAGTCTCAAGTCTTTTGCAGATTCTAACAGGTTTTCTAAGATTGTCCTGTATTTGTCTCCATCCATCTTCCCATCAACTCTGACCGGCTTCCCTGTCCCTGCTGAAGAAAAGCCTCCCCACCACATGATGCTGCCACCACCATGTTTCACAGTGGGGATGGTGTGTTCAGGGTGATGTGCGGTGTTAGTTTTATCCCCCCTTTTAGGCCAAAAAGTTGCATTTTGGTGTCATCTGACCAGAGCACCTTCTTCCACATGATTGCTGTGTCCCCTCCCCCACATGTTTGCTGTGTCCCCTCCCCCACATTATTGCTGTGTCCCCTCCCCCACATGTTTGTTGTGTCCCCTCCCCCACATGTTTGCTGTGTCCCCTCCCCCACATGTTTGCTGTGTCCCCTCCCCCACATTATTGCTGTGTCCCCTCCCCCACATGATTGCTGTGTCCCCTCCCCCACATGTTTGCTGTGTCCCCTCCCCCACATGTTTGCTGTGTCCCCTCCCCCACATGTTTGCTGTGTCCCCTCCCCCACATGGCTTCTCACAAACTGCAATCAGGACTTCTTATGTCTTTCTTCTTGTCACTCTTCCTTAAAGGGCAGATTTGTGGAGAGCACCACTAATAGTTGTCCTGTGGAGAGCACCACTAATAGTTGTCCTGTGGAGAGCACCACTAATAGTTGTCCTGTGGACAGATTCTCCTCCCTAAGCTGTGCGGCTCCTCTGCAGCTCCTCCAGAGTTACCATGGGCCTCTTGGCTGCTTCTCTGATGAATGCTCTCCTTGCCCGGCCCGGTCAGCTTAGGTGGGTGTGTCTTGGTAGGTTTGCAGTTGTACCACACTCTTTCCATTTTCCGATGATGGATTGAACAGAAGCTCCGTGAGATCTTCAAAGCTTGGGAGATTTTTCTATAACCTAACCCTGCTTTATACTTCTCCACAACTTTATCCCTGACCTGTCTGGTGTGTTCCTCGGCCTTCATGATGCTGTTTGTTCACTAAGGTTCTCTAACAAACCTCTGAGGGCTTCACAGAACAGTTGTATTTATACTGAGATTAAATGACACACGAGATGGGCTCTGTTTACTAATTAGGTGACTTCTGAAGGCTTCTAGATTTTAGTTGTCAGAGTAAAGGGGGCGCCATACAAATGCACTTTTCAAATATTTATATATATTTTTAATGTTGAAAATCATTTATCATTTTCCTTCCACCTCACAATTATGTGACACTTTGTGCTGCTCCATCACATAAAATCCCAATAAAATACATTGACGTTTTTTGGTTGTAACATGGGGAAATGTAAGGGGTATGAATACTTTTTCAAGGTGACCTTTGCCCGGTGCAGAATGGAGGAGGTGATAAGATCTCGGGGGATGGTGAATTGGGCGCAGGTGGCGCGGTGGTAGAACGCCACATTTCTGAATGTATTTCTGTAACACAATTTTAATTATTTCCAGGATTTCGTTTTCTCCTTTAAAACCTCCGACAGAGAGAGCGACTCGTGACTCGGCAGAGGTTATGTTTGGACGCCCGGAACGCAGAGGGGGGGGGGGGGGGGGGGGGGGGGGGAGGGGGGGGGGGGGAGGGGAGTTTTGTGATGTCTCTGGAGGACTGAGGACGAGTGTGAAGGGATGACAGAATTTTCCATGTGATACAGAAGCTGCTATCATATCACAGAGAGTATCCAACTGTCACATCCAGAGCCTCTGGTTTATAGACTGGAGACATCCTAAATATAGAACCATTTATCCAACTGTCACATCCAGAGCCTCTGGTTTATAGACTGGAGACATCCTAAATATAGAACCATTTATCCAACTGTCACATCCAGAGCCTCTGTTTTATAGACTGGAGACATCCTAAATATAGAGCCATTTATCCAACTGTCACATCCAGAGCCTCTGGTTTATAGAGCAGATACATCCTAAATATAGAACCATTTATCCAACTGTCCACCCAGAGCCTCTGGTTTATAGACTGGAGACATCCTAAATATAGAGCCATTTATCCAACTGTCACATCCAGAGCCTCTGGTTTATAGAGCAGATACATCCTAAATATAGAACCATTTATCCAACTGTCCACCCAGAGCCTCTGGTTTATAGACTGGAGACATTCTAAATATAGAACCATTTATCCAACTGTCACATCCAGAGCCTCTGGTTTATAGACCGGATACATCCTAAATATAGAACCATTTATCCAACTGTCCCATCCAGAGCCTCTGGTTTATAGACTGGAGACATCCTAAATATAAAACCATTTATCCAACTGTCACATCCAGAGCCTCTGGTTTATAGACTGGAGACATCCTAAATATAGAACCATTTATCCAACTGTCACATCCAGAGCCTCTGGTTTATAGACCGGAGACATCCTAAATATAGAACCATTTATCCAACTGTCCCATCCAGAGCCTCTGGTTTATAGACTGGAGACATCCTAAATATAGAACCATTTATCCAACTGTCACATCCAGAGCCTCTGGTTTATAGACTGGAGACATCCTAAATATAGAACCATTTATCCAACTGTCACATCCAGAGCCTCTGGTTTATAGACCGGAGACATCCTAAATATAGAACCATTTATCCAACTGTCCATCCGGAGCCTCTGGTTTATAGACTGGAGACATCCTAAATATAGAACCATTTATCCAACTGTCCATCCGGAGCCTCTGGTTTATAGACAGGAGACATCCTAAATATAGAGCCATTTATCCAACTGTCACATCCAGAGCCTCTGGTTTATAGACAGATACATCCTAAATATAGAACCATTTATCCAACTGTCCATCCAGAGCCTCTGGTTTATAGACAGATACATCCTAAATATAGAGCCATTTATCCAACTGTCACATCCAGAGCCTCTGGTTTATAGACAGATACATCCTAAATATAGAACCATTTATCCAACTGTCCCATCCAGAGCCTCTGGTTTATAGACCGGATACATCCTAAATATAGAACCATTTATCCAACTGTCCCATCCAGAGCCTCTGGTTTATAGACTGGAGACATCCTAAATATAGAACCATTTATCCAACTGTCACATCCAGAGCCTCTGGTTTATAGACCGAATACATCCTAAATATAGAACCATTTATCCAACTGTCCATCCAGAGCCTCTGGTTTATAGACAGATACATCCTAAATATAGAACCATTTATCCAACTGTCACATCCAGAGCCTCTGGTTTATAGACTGGAGACATCCTAAATATAGAACCATTTATCCAACTGTCCATCCGGAGCCTCTGGTTTATAGCACAAATATTTTTTTTTCTAATGTCATTAAAAGCGATGGCGTGTGGGCTTCAGAGTATTTTTCGGGGTTCTAAAAAATGGCCCAATTTTTTTCCGAACACGCACTAATTTTTAACGACGTTTTTAACGCTGTCGTTTTTCGGGTTGTAAAAAATGGTCGTGTGTGGGGCTTTAACGACGTGAAAAATCCCGCGCATGCTCAGAAGCGAATTACGAGACGGGAGCGCTCGTTCTGGTAAAACTAGCGTTCGTAACGGAGTAAGCGCATTCATCGCGCTGTAACAGACAGAAAAGCGCGAAACGTCTTTTACTAACAAAAGCAGCCCCAAGGGTGGCGCCATCCGCATGGAACTTCCCCTTTATAGCGCCGTCGTACGCGTTGTACGTCACCGCGCTTTGCAAGAGCATTTTTTTTTTTCGCGACCGTGTGTGGGGACGAGGCCGTTTTAATGATCAAGTTGAAAAAAAAATAGAGCCTGAAAAACTTTACTTTTTAGAACCCGAAAAATGATCGTGTGTACGCGGCGTAATGCGCAGAAATCCGACATGAAATCGGTGGATTTCGGCTCATACACGCGGTCACACCAAATTTCGGCCGCCAAGAACGCGGCGACGTACAACACACTACAACGAGCCGAGGAGAAAAATGAAGGTCAATGATTCCGAACATGCCTTCGAATCGCTTCAGAGCATGCGTGTTTTTTTCCCCGCTCGTCGGAATCGCATACAGACGATCAGAATTTCCGATGGTGTGTGTACGCAGCAGAAGTGACGTTGCTCCCGCACGGACAGCTCGGGATTTGGCTCGCAGCTTCTGAGTTCAGCCTGGGAATTGATCTGCTTGGAATGGAGCCGACTTCCTATCCTCTCTTCTGCTTCTACACTGTGAGGCAGCTGTGGATTCTGAGGGGGGAGGGGGGGGGGGGGTTCGGAGAAGGGGAGAGCAGAACATGGTCCCTTCTCGATGGTCATAGTGCTGCTAATGGTAATTTTCCAGAATTGGCACTTGATGGGCTATGCCTTTTTTTTTTAACTAATACAAAAGAATTGAAAACAATAGAATATAATAAAATAGAAAATAAAATAAAGGAATAGAATAGAATAACACAGAACAGAATGGAATAGAAAACACATTAAAAGAACACCCTAATACCACAGGCTGCGCACACCTATGCACCTACCCAGAGCTGGTGCAAGGATTTTTGACACCCTAGGCGAAACCTTATTTTGCTGCCCCCCCCCTATTGGCTCCACCTCTGCCCTGACCCCACCCCCTTTGCCCTGCCCATGTATACACCACATTTTTAATGAAGTGCCCTTAAAATCTAGCCTCACCAGCGCCCATCAAATGCAGCCTCACCAGCACCCATCAAATGCGGCTTAACCAGTGCCCATCAAATGCAGCCTCACCAGCGCCCATCAAATGCAACCTCACCAGTGCCCATCAAATGCAGCCTTACCAGCGGCCATCAAATGCAGCCTCACCAGCGTTCATCAAATGCAGCCTCACCAGCGTTCATCAAATGCAGCCTCACCAGTGCCCATCAAATGCAGCCTCACCAGTGCCCATCAAATGCAGCCTCACCAGCGCCCATCAAATGCAGCCTTACCAGCGGCCATCAAATGCAGCCTCCCCAGCGCCCATCAAATGCAGCCTCCCCAGCGCCCATCAAATGCAGCCTCACCAGCGCCCATCAAATGCAGCCTTACCAGCGGCCATCAAATGCAGCCTCACCAGCGGCCATCAAATGCAGCCTCACCAGTGCCCATCAAATGCAGCCTCACCAGCGTCCATCAAATGCAACCTCACCAGTGCCCATCAAATGCAGCCTCACCAGCGTCCATCAAATGCAACCTCACCAGCACCCATCAAATGCGGCCTCACCAGTGCCCATCAAATGCAGCCTTACCAGCGGCCATCAAATGCAACTTCACCAGCGTCCATCAAATGCAGCCTCACCAGCGCCCATCAAATGCAGCCTCACCAGCGCCCATCAAATGCAGCCTCACCAGTGCCCATCAAATGCAGCCTCACCAGTGCCCATCAAATGCATGTTTGTTTCCTTCCGTTCATTTGGGAGTCAGGACACAGACACAGTCCTCCACTGCCGCCTGCCTCTGACACTATGTTGCGAATGGAGCGGCGGCTGCCTGCTGATGCTGAGACTTAGTTGCCTGGTGAAGTGAGTAGGATCACCAGTGGCCGGGCGCCCTAGGCAGCTGCCTAGTTTGCCTAGTGGTAGCCCTGGCCCTGCACCAATCAATGTGTCTGCTCTATGTGCGGTGCCATTCATTGTGAGTGCCCCCCCCCCTCCCCTTTCCATTGTACAGTAGACCACAATGCACCATGCATGGTATGGCGTGCATCTGTGTGCAGCCGCTGATCGCCGTCCCCACCTTGGCCGAGGAGAAGGTTTACCAGCCGACCCCCTGAAGCATAAAGTCTGTGGGATCAGCCGGCGAAGGGTTAACATGGGGCTGGTTTGGATAGGACGCTCGCCAGCTCACACCGCGGTTTAAACTTTTCTCTAAAAAAAAAAACAACAACACAACAGTTCTCACTGGCAGCCTCTAATAATGGGGTATTATTGAGCAATAAAAATTGTCAGATCAGAAATAAAACAGAAAGACAAGGTTTTATCTGGCTGGACGGGGAGATTGCAGCAATCCCTTCTACTGGCTGGCTACACGGCCATAAAAGATCCAGATAAAAGTCGCACAGCGTGCCAGGCGTCCGCCCAGCGCCAATTTTTATTGCAGCTTTGGGTTGGGTAATTCTCACTGCTGTTTGGAAATAATAACTGAGCGAGAAGTTAGAAGCTTGTCGGGGAACTCCACTATCAGGAAGAGCGTGTGACCCCTCCCTCCGCGCCGTGTCATGTGATCACTCGGCACAGGGGGGTCGCCAAACTTTCTAAACAAGCAAGGGCCCTGTTCAGGGGCGGCCCATCCATTGGGGGGGGGGGGGCTGGGCTAGGGTTGTCCCCTTTTTATCAAGCCAAACCTGAACACTTTAACTGCATATCAATTTGATTTGTAGTTTACCCTGAAGGATTGTAAGATAGGGTTGCCACCTTTTCTTCAGGCCAAACCCGAACAGAGTTCCCCCTTTGCATCAGAGTCCACAGAGTTCCCCCTTTACATCAGAGTCCACAGAGTTCCCCCTTTACATCAGAGTCCACAGAGTTCCCCCTTTACATCAGAGTCCCCAGAGTTCCCCCTTTGCATCAGAGTCCACAGAGTTCCCACTTTGCATCAGAGTCCCCAGAGTTCCCCCTTTACATCAGAGTCCCCAGAGTTCCCACTTTGCATCAGAGTCCCCAGAGTTCCCCCTTTGCATCAGAGTCCACAGAGTTCCCCCTTTAAATCAGAGTCCCCAGAGTTCCCCCTTTACATCAGAGTCCACAGTGTTACCCTTTCACTGTAAGAGAGAACTCTGGGGACTGTGATGTAAGGGATAACTCTGGGGACTGTGATGTAAGGGATAACTCTGGGGAATCTGATGTAAGGAAGAACTCTGGGGATTCTGATGTAAGGAAGAACTCTGGGGACTCTAACATAAGGGATGCTCTGGTGTACGGCAAGGACTCTGATGTAAGGGGGAGCACTGTGGCCTCTGGTGCAAATGGGGAGCTCTGATGTAATGAGTGCTCTAAGAACCCTGATTTACCTTGGCCTACTTACTTAGAGGCAGGAGAGAGAAGGGGGAGGGGAAACTTAGTCCAGTGTGAATAATGTGTCCGGGTCTCAGACAGTGTGAAACCCGGACGCATGATTCCAAACCCGAACTGTCCGGGTGAATCCCGAACAGGTGGCAACCCTATTGTAAGAGGCCCAAGACACCTTTGGTGCCCCAAGAAAATTAGTATTAAAGCGCATGGAGCGTCCCGTAATGAACAGTGGGTGTGGCCAAATTGTGGTAAAAATGGGTGAAGCTTAAAGCGGAGCTCCACCCTAAAGTGAAGTTCCGCTGATCGGAACCCTCCCCCCCTCCGGTGACACCTTTCAGGGGGAGGGGGGTGCAGATACCTGTCTAAAGACAGGTATCTGCACCCACTTCCGGCCACACGTCTCGGGCAAAAGAAGGGTTTTTCCCGTTGTGTGCTGGGAACTCCCGGCTCCCAGCACACAGCGGGAGCCAATCGGCGGGCACAGCGCGACTCGCGCATGCGCCGTAGGGAACCGGGCAGTGAAGCAGGAGCGCTTCACTTCCTGGTTCCCTCACCGTGGATGGACTGGGGGAGCAGCAGAGAGACGAGCGATCGCTCGTCCTCTGCTACGGACGCCGCTGGACTCCAGGACAGGTAAGTGTCCTAATATTAAAAGTCAGCAGCTGCAGTATTTTGGGTCAGTCTGTCCCCCAGTACAGTCCCCCCAGGTCAGTCTGTCCCCCCCAGGTCAGTCTGTCCTCCAGTAAAATTCCCTCCTTGGTCAGTCTGTCCTCCAGTACAGTCTCCCCAGGTCAGTCTGTCGATCAGTATAATTCTTCGTTGGTCAGTCTGTCCCCCAGTACAGACCCCCCCCAGGTCAGTCTGTCCCCCAGTACAGTCCCCCCCCCCCCCAGGTCAGTCTGTCCTCCAGTAAAATTCCCTCCTTGGTCAGTCTGTCCTCCAGTACAGTCTCCCCAGGTCAGTTTGTCCTCCAGTATAATTCCTCTTTGGTCAGTTTGTCCCCCAGTACAGTCCCCCCCCGGTCAGTCTTTCCTCCAGTACAGTCCACCCAGGTCAGTCTGTCCTCCAGTATAATCCCTCCTTGGTCAGTCTGTCCCCCAGTACAGCCCCCCCCCCAAGTCAGTCTGTCCCCCAGTACAGTCCCCCCCAACTGGTCAGTCTGTCCTCCAGTACAGTCTCCCCAGGTCAGTATGTCCTCCAGTATAATTCCTCCTTGGTCAGTCTGTCCCCCAGTACAGTCCCCCCAGGTCAGTCTGTCCTCCAGTATAATCCCTCCTTGGTCAGTCTGTCCCCCAGTACAGTCCCCCCAGGTCAGTCTGTCCTCCAGTATAATTCCTCCTTGGTCAGTCTGTCCCCCAGTACAGTCCCCCCCCCCAGGTCAGTCTGTCCCCCAGTACAGTCCCCCCCCCCAGGTCAGTCTGTCCTCCAGTATAATCCCTCCTTGGTCAGTCTGTCCCCCAGTACAGTCCCCCCAGGTCAGGTTGTCCTCCAGTATAATTCCTCATTGGTCAGTCTGTCCCCAGTACAGCCCCCCCCCCCCCAGGTCTTCCCAGCCAATTGCATTAGGGTGTGCACCCCAAATACACATGCATTTTTTTTGTGTTATAATTTTTTACAATGAGATATATATATATATATATTTATATTTATATGTGTGTATGTATACAGTTAAACCTCAGATTACGAGGATAATCTGTTCCAGGAGAACGCTCGTAATCCAAAGTACTCACATATCAAAGCGAGTTTTCCCATTGAAACAAAAATAGTTTTGCATTGTCTTCAATGGGATGCAATACTGAATGCGGCCAGAGGTGGGGGGCGCCATAGAGCGACAGAAATGGGCGATAAGGCCCGAGGACACTTCGGCTCGTTTCCTGCGCCCCCGTACCTCAGGCCAAATGAGGTACTGCAGGCCTATTTTCGGCTCTGCTCGGCTCCTGTGCCCCCATCTGACTTTTTTCAGTCTGAACTTCTGACGGACATAGATAGAGAGCAGGTTCTCTATTTCTCCATCAGGAAATTCCGACGGTCATAAGTCCGACCGTGTGGACGCGGCATAGTTCTGTGAGGGCATGGCTTTACTGTGAAACGTCACTGATCATTGCTCCCGATGAGAGGGAGCGGTAGATCAGTGTCCTGTCACTAGACAGAACAGGGAGATGCCTTGTTTACATAGAGATGGTGCCAGAATGTCTACCAAAAAAGATGTGTATTGTGCTCATTGTGTGATGTTGTGGGCGGAGTCGAGTCATCGTTCATTTTGTTTACTAACTGTATATAAGAGCCAGATTTTTTCAATAAACGGTCTATTCATTTTGAACCTCAAACAGAGCTGTGTGTCTCGTTACTGGGGAAATTCGTATGGGTCCTGTTCGCCTGATTGTGGCGTGTCGATAGCTGTCTCGGGTTTAGATTGGAATATCTCAAAATGCGTTAACCCCTGTCCCATTTGGGGTTCCGTTACACCCCCGGGACACTGGCGGACATCGAGTTGGGCACAGTCACGGAACTCGTGGCGGGTGGGCACGTGCACACTCACAATGCCGCGATTTAAAGGGGACGTACCTGTACGCCCATATGCGCAGCCATGCCATTGTGCTGACGTATATCGCCGTGCGCTGGTGGGCAAACGGTTAAATAAAAGACACGCTCCAGCCGGTAGGCAGGATGATGACATAGAAGAACGATGCTGATGCAGATATATGTGTCTGTACTTTGTTATATGTAAATCTGTATAAATACCGTCTGCGGCAAAGTGGACATGTCCTGCGAGTGGGAGGGAATTATCTGTTCTGTACATTGAAATAGTTTGATATGAATCCCCAATAGAGAATTTTCTTGGCCTTCGCTCGTGATCGGTTCCAGAAGACGAGGAGGCTGAGACGCCGCTTTGCGGGTTCTTACGTTACGTCCCAACGCTCCTGATCTCCAGGGCTCGCCACTTCGGAGGATTTTTTTGGGATATCTTTTAAAAAAATACCAAAAATACCCAGAAAATGAAACGTCAGCTCTGCTGCTCCAGCTCCGATGTCTGTGTTTTCGTTATTTCGCAGTGCAGACAAGTGACATACGGAGGCCAGATGGAGCGTTTCCTAGGGCCCTACAAGTGTTTACATAGCAGAGTTACAGCAGGGAGTCGGCGCATCCAGCCGGGAGAACCCAGGGCCACATCTGCCCGGCACCCGGCCCTCTGCTGCTTCATAAACATCTCGAAACAGGAAGAGAAGACTTGTTACAATGTATCACATGCCGATCTCTGTGTGCGCTCTGCCCCGAGCTCTGCGCCATAAAATATCCACAAATTTCACGTTATAACTCTTCTGTTAACCACTTCCGGACCGGCGCACTACTGTATACGGCGGCACTTTGAAGAGGGAAATCTCTGTTATGGCAGCAGCTATAGGGTGACCACATTTCCAAACTACATTTCCCCCCTTCCCAAAAATCAGCTTGTGCTGTAACCAATCACAGCACAGTGATTGGACACAAGAGGCGGGATTTATGTGTAGCACTACCCCCGAAAGAACTGCTGCTTAGATGGTATGGAGTTTTATCTCGAGGCTCTGGTGAAGTGTCTAGGGCAGGGGTGTCAAACTCCATTTCATTGAGGGCCGCATCAGCATTACAATTGCCCTCAAAAGGGCCGGTTGTATCTGTAAGGCTAGATGTCCAGCGCATCCCCTCCCCTTACATTAGATGTTAAATGCCACCCCACTATCAGACGTTGAGTCCCCCACTCTCCCTTACATCACAGTGTACCCCCCTTTCCTTAAGCTGCTGCTGGGAAGAAGCTGGATGCATTGCTTGAAAAGCAAGGGTTTTGAGGACCAGAGGAGGGCGAGGGCCACATGAAATGGCTTGGAGGGCCGCATTCGGCCCGCGGGCCTTGTGTTTGACACCCCTGGTCTAGGGTGAACGATGAATGCAATAGCATTAAAGCAGTGGTTCTCAACCTCGGGGTCGGGACCCCCTCGGGGGTCAAATGATGATTTGCCAGGGGTCACCAAATCCTGGGCTGTTCCTGAAGCCCGTAACGCTCTACCAGCCTTTTTGCGGCTGGTCAGCAGGGCTGTCTTAGGAGCAGGTGGCCACCAGCCTCCTGGAGCACACGGCCGCCCACTCAGCCTCTTCGCAGCCACCCATTCAGTTCACGGCACAGCTGGGGGGCAGAGACTAGAGGTCCACTGACTGGTGAGGATTGTGAGGTGGGAGGGGCTGGAAGAGACCCCATCTCCTGATTTCATTATAGGTGTCACTGCTACAAGACACCACAAAGTCGGAAACACACTGGGTAACATTACCTGTGATTATAGTTGCCATTAAAAGTCCCCACTACAGTTCTCAGATCAGCAGGTGACCTTCATCAAGAGCACCTAAGTTGGCCGATCAGAACTCCCCCCATCAATGCCACTAATCCCATTCCCCCCTCCACCAAGGAGTAAGAGAAGTAATTAAAATAGAGATTACATGGAAGGGAGAGGAAAAGAGGGGGAGGAAAAAAGGAGAGAAAGAATAAGAGAAAAAACAAGAAAGATGGCTAGAGAGAAGGCTGGGGGGAGAAGGAAATTAGAATAGTAGGAGATAAAAGGGAAAAAGAGAAGAACAAAGAGAAAGAGTTTTTAATACTGTACGAGTGAAGGGGACTCGGGGAGCGCTAAATGTAACCAAGCCAGCCCTGACAGGCACTGAAAATAACTACAACAGGGCTGTCCAAATTTATCTTCAAAGGCCGGGAGCTTCTTGCTGGGAACAGTTATAAAAAGACGTTCAGCTGTAAAAGCCGTGTTCATCTTTTGTACCACGAGGATCTTCTACAATAATTCTAGCAAGGAAAATAATAGGCATGAATTGTGTAATTTGTTTAATCACTTAAGACCCGGACCATTATGCAGGTTAAGGACCTGGCCCCTTTTTGCGATTCGGCACTGCGTCCCTTTAACTGACAATTGCGCGGCCGTGCGACGTGGCTCCCAAACAAAATTGGCGTCCTTTTTTTCCCCACAAATAGAGCTTTCTTTTGGTGGTATTTGATCCCCTCTGCGGTCGGGGTGGTGGGGATTGGTGCCGTGGAATGTGAGTGGTGGGGATTTGAATGTTGGAGATTGGGGCGGTGGGATTTGAGTAGTGGGGAGTGGGGCGGTGGGATTTGAGTGGTGGGGATTGGGGCAGTGGGATTTGAGTGGTGGGGATTGGAGCGGTGGGATTTATGTGGTGGGGATTGGGGCGGTGGCATTTGAGTGGTAGAGATTGAGGCACTGGCATTTGAGTGGTAGAGATTGGAGCGGTGGGATTTGAGTGGTAGAGATTGGAGCGGTGGGATTTGAGTGGTAGAGATTGAGGCACTGGGATTTGAGTGGTAGAGATTGGAGCGGTGGGATTTGAGTGGTAGAGATTGGAGCGGTGGGATTTGAGTGGTGGGGATTGGGGCAGTGGGATTTGAGTTGTGGGGATTGGAGCGGTGGGATTTATGTGGTGGGGATTGGGGCGGTGGCATTTGAGTGGTAGAGATTGGAGCGGTGGGATTTGAGTGGTAGAGATTGGGGCACTGGGATTTATGTGGTGGGGATTGGGGCGGTGGCATTTGAGTGGTAGAGATTGGAGCGGTGGGATTTGAGTGGTGGGGATTGGGGCAGTGGGATTTGAGTGGTAGAGATTGGAGCGGTGGGATTTGAGTGGTGGGGATTGGGGCAGTGGGATTTGAGTTGTGGGGATTGGAGCGGTGGGATTTGAGTGGTAGAGATTGAGGCACTGGGATTTATGTGGTGGGGATTGGGGCGGTGGCATTTGAGTGGTAGAGATTGGAGCGGTGGGATTTGAGTGGTGGGGATTGGGGCAGTGGAATTTGAGTTGTGGGGATTGGAGCGGTGGGATTTATGTGGTGGGGATTGGGGCGGTGGCATTTGAGTGGTAGAGATTGGAGCGGTGGGATTTGAGTGGTAGAGATTGGGGCACTGGGATTTGAGTGGTAGAGATTGGAGCGGTGGGATTTGAGTGGTAGAGATTGGGGCACTGGGATTTGAGTGGTAGAGATTGGAGCGGTGGGATTTGAGTGGTAGAGATTGGAGCGGTGGGATTTGAGTGGTAGAGATTGGGGTGGTGGGATTTGAGTGGTTGGGTCTGGGACAGTGTGGATTTGAGTGGCGGAGATTGGGGCGGTGGGATTTGAGTGGTGGGGATTGGGGCGGTGGGATTTGAGTGGTGGGGATTGGGGCGGTGGGATTTGAGTGGTGGGGATTGGGGCGGTGGGATTTGAGTGGTTGGGTCTGGGACAGTGTGGATTTGAGTGGCGCAGATTGGGGCGGTGGGATTTGAGTGGCGGAGATTGGGGCGGTGGGATTTGAGTGGTGGGGATTGGGGCGGTGGGATTTGAGTGGTGGGGATTGGGGCGGTGGGATTTGAGTGGTGGGGATTGAGGCGGTGGGATTTGAGTGGTGGGGATTGGGGCGGTGGGATTTGAGTGGTGGGGATTGGGGCGGTGGGATTTGAGTGGTGGGGATTGGGGCGGTGGGATTTGAGTGGTGGGGATTGGGATGGTAGGGATTGGAGCCGTGGAGGATCGACCATATAGGAATCTAAACACAAGAGGGGGGAACGTTTAGCATTTAATTTATAAAACAGATTTGTGTTTCGTTTTCACATTCCAGGCAAAAAGTTGTGAGAACATTTGTGTCATTGTCACCAAGTCTCCAGAAATACAGACCTGCCCGCTGACACTCTATTGGACCGCAGTGAAGACCGCTATGGACTGTCTGCGGTTATTGTCCCAGACATCTGAGGAGGATTCCTCTCAGGTCCACAAAGCTGTAAATCTGATCTGGTTCTGGACGGTTGCGGCTCTCTGACATTTCCTGACATTTCCTGACATTTCCTGACCACATGTTCCTCCGCTGAGAAGAACACAATTCTCCGACTTCAGAAACAAGAAACAGATACAATGTAACGAGGCCATCAGACTTTTATGAACTTTGTGAAATATGTCGGTCAGATGGCGATCCGTCTCCCCGTGCTCCAGGTGCTAAAATCTGCGCTTCAGAGTTTCACTTTGAAAATATATTTAAAAGGTCAGTGGGGGGGGACGGAACCTTCCCAGGTTTTTTTTTGATGTTTGATGTACAACAAAGTTTCTGATTCACTCAATATGCTGGAGCTTCAAAGGGGACCAGAAGTGAGCTTCACCTCCAACAATGAGCTGCCATAGCGACAGCGGCCTCTCCAGCTTTCATATTTAGGGTGGGCACATGAGGGGGGGGGGGGGGGGGGCGACGACAGGGACAAAAGTAGGGGGGCCAACCATAAAATGCAAATATATATACATATAAAAAATATATATATTATTATTATTATTATTTTATTATTATTGTTATTATAATTTTTTTTAGTGCCCATCATTGGTATCAGTTTGAGTAATAGTTTCCCATCATTAGTGTCAGTGGAAGGTATTGTGCCCCATTGTTGGTTTTAGAGGAAGGAATAGTGTCCCATCATTGGTATCAGTGGAAGGAATAGTGTCCCATTGTTGGTATCAGTGGAAGAAATAGTGACACATTATTGCTGTCAGTAGGAGGAATAGTCATTATTGGTATCAGTGGGAGGAATAGTGCCCCATCCTTGGTGTCAGTGGAAGTAACTGTGATCATTGATGTCAGTGGGAGGAATAGTGTCTCATCATTGGTGTCAGTGCCAGGGATAGTGCCCCATCATTGGTGTCAGTGCCAGGAATAGTGTCTCATCATTGGTGTGAGGAATAGTGGCCCAACATTGGTGTCAGTGGGAGGAATAGTGCCCCATCATTGGTGTCAGTGCCAGGAATAGTGTCTCATCATTGGTGTGAGGAATAGTGCCCCATCATTGGTGTCAGTGGGAGGAATAGTGCCCCACCATTGGTGTCAGTGGGAGGAATAGTGCCACATTGTTGGTGTTAGTGGATGAAATAGTGCCCAGAGGGCCAGATAAAGGCAAGCAAAGGGCCACATTCAGCCCCTGGGCCGCAGGTTGGAGACCCTCCTGTAGGCTATTGGCTCCTGGCTTCTGGTCAGAGAGGGAGAAACCCAACTGGAATCCCCACCTATTACCTAATCACAGGCCAGGTTTTCTGTATTACCTTGGGGGAGATGCAGACTAGAATACTGCAATCACTGAGCAGCAAATTATATCACCTGTCATGCATTTCAGTTATCCTGAAAACCTGGCCTGTTAGTGGGCCCTGTGGACAGGGCTTGATGACCACTGATCTAATGCAGTTTCTCAATTCCAGTCCTCAAGGCGCACCAACAGGTCATGTTTTCAGGATTTCCCTCAGATGAAACGGCTGTGGTAAATACTAGGGTTGTCCCGATACCACTTTTTTAGGACCGAGTACAAGTACCGATACTTTTTTTCAAGTACTCGCCGATACCGAATACCGATACTTTTTTTTAAATGTGTCCCCACATCTGCAGCCATGTCCAGTCCCCCTCATATGCAGCCTTGTCCCCCATAAATGCAGCCATGTCCCCCAACATATGCAGCCATGTCCCCCACATATGCAGCCATGTCCCCCACATATGCAGCCATGTCCCCAAACATATGTAGCCATGTCCCCAAACATATGCAGCCATGTCCCCCACATATGCAGCCATGTCCCCAAACATATGTAGCCATGTCCCCAAACATTTGCAGCCATGTCCCCAAACATATTGCAGCCATGTCCCCCATATATGCAGCCATGTCCCCAACATATGCAGCCATGTCCCCCCACATATATCCAACCATGTCTCCAAACATATGCAGCCATGTCCCCAAACATATTGCAGCCATGTCCCCCATATACGCAGCCATGTCCCCAAACATATTGCAGCCATGTCCCCAAACATATGCAGCCATGTCCCCAAACATATTGCAGCCATGTCCCCCATATATGCAGCCATGTCCCCCACATATATCCAGCCATGTCCCCAAACATATTACAGCCATGTCCCCCGTACCTAAATGATGCCACCGCCGCGTTAATCACCGTGCGGGGAACATTACAGTCAGCTTTCGTTTGAATAGCTGTTTTCCCTGCCGGACCGTGTATAGAGACACTCTCCCTTGCTCGGGATTGGACAGATCCATCCAATCCTGAGCAAGGGGGAGTGACACGGCGCGGCAGGGAAAACAGCTATTTAAACTAAAGCTGACTGTAATGTTCCCCGCACGGTGATAAACGCGGCAGCGGCGGCTTTGCGATACACGGCGACGGCTTTGCGATATACGGCGGCGGCAGGGGGCAAGTATTCTATTCAGGCATCGGGGGTATTTGTGGGAGTACAAGTACTCCCGCAAATACTCGGTATCAGTCCCGATACCGATACTGGTATCGGTATCGGGACAACCCTAGTAAATACCAAGGCTGGGTTCACACTAGTCCTACAAACGCTCCTACAATGGGAGCTCATGTCGCATGACATGTGAAAATCAATGTTTCCCTATGAGATAACTGGCCCTACACAAGTCGGTCCGACTTTGAAAATGCTCCCTGTACTACTTTGGTCCGACATTGATCCTACGTCAGCCCATTGAATATCATTGATGAAGTCGGACTGAAGTAGGAGCCTTGTCCTAACCATCCGACTTTTGACATCCGACATGTGATTACAGCAGCAGTAAGGCTGGGTTCACACTTGTTCCGACAACGCTCCTACATTGGGAGCTCATGTAGCATGACGTGTGAAAATCAATGTTTCCCTATGAGAGCTGTCTTAACTGATCTGACACAAGTCGGTCCGACTTTGAAAACACTCCCTGCACTACTTTGCTCCGACATTCATCCTACTTCAGCCCATTGAATATCATTGAAGTTGGACCAAAGTAGGAGCCTTGTCCTTATCAGACATCCGACATGTGATTACAGCACCAGTGAAAGGAATTTATCTCACTCTGGGATTGTTTTGATTGGTCAGAGAACAAGTCAGTCTATCACAAAGTCGGATCAAAGTAGTATCCTGTTCATGAAAGTAGGATGGATGTAGTACCAATGTAGGACCATGTCACAGAGAAAAGTAGGATGAAAGTCGTACTGCTGTCCTGTAGTAGGCTGGGTTCACACTACACTACACGACTTTCATCCTACTTTGCTCTGCAACATTTGTCCTACATTGACCCTACATTGGTCCTACATCCATGCGACTTTGATGAACAGGATACTACTTTGGTCCTACTTTGTGATAGACTGACTTGTTCTCTGACCAATCAAAACAATCCCAGAGTGAGATAAATTCCTTTTACTGATGCTGTAATCACATGTCGGGTGTCAAAAGTCAGATGATTAGGACAAGGCTCCTACTTTGGTCCGACTTCAATGATATTCAATGGGCTGAAGTAGGATCAATGTAGGACCAAAGTAGTACAGGGAGCATTTTCAAAGTCGCACCGACTTGTCTTGGACCAATTAAGACGGCTCCCATAGGGAAACATTGATTTTTACATGTCATGCGACATGAGCTCCCAATGTAGGAACATTTGTCGGACAAGTGTGAACCCAGCCTTCGGCAGTGAAACAGATGAAATCACCTGTGCAGAATAATGGAAAGCCTAAAAACATGACCTGTGGGGGCGCCTTGAGGACGGGAGTTGGGAAACACCGATCTTATGATGCAATTTAGGTTGCAGACTAGAGAACAGGGATGGGCAGGCGAGTGTCCAGGGATCCCATTTACCATATCACTCCTAGATGGCAATTAGTCGGTCAGTTTGTCGGGCAGAATAAGATCATTTCACACTCATTCAGATATCCAGGAATCTGTCACTCCAGGCCAAATCTCCGGAGGAATTGCTCACCCCGACCCGAAAGAATTCAGAGTAACTTTTATATGTTTTTCTGCTTACTGTTCCGTGTGTAGCACTGACCCCCGAAGGAGCTGCTGGTTTGATTTGGGGCTGCACTCTACCAATAAACCCCACTAACTTGGCTCAATCCCCTTGGCACAGCTGTGATGCAATGCAATACTATACAATGTAAGACAGTACAAAATACCTGTATTGTCACCCCAGGATCCACTGACTGCACCTGGTGGGAGAAAACAATACGCCACAACAAATGGACACTTAACCAGAGATATATTTTACTGTAGAATATGCAAAAAAAGTGATTACAGTAATTGTGCTGTCATCCTAACGTAAGACGACAGCACAATGGATTTCAATATAAACAATTTGAAATAACAGTATACATACAGTACAGACCAAAAGTTTGGACACACCTTCTCATTCCAAGAGTTTTCTTTATTTTCATGACTATGAAAATTGTAGAGTCACACTGAAGGCATCAAAACTATGAAGTAACACTTGTGGAATTATATACATAACAAAAAAGTGTGACACAACTGAAATAATGTCATATTCTAGGTTCTTCCACCTTTTGCAGCAGACACATCTCTAGAATTACTGATAAGAGGAGACGGTGTGAATCCGGCCTTCATGGTAGAATATCTGCTAGGAAACCCCGGCTAAAGAAAGGCAACAAGCAGAAGAGACTTGTTTGGGATAAAGAACACAAGGAATGGACATTAGACCAGTGGAAATCTGTGCTTTGGTCTGATGAGTCCAAATTTGAGATCTTTGGTTCCAACCACCGTGTCTTTGTGCGACGCAGAAAAGGTGAACGGATGGACTCTACATGCCTGGTTCCCACTGTGAAGCATGGAGGAGGAGGAGGTGTGATGGTGTGGGGGGGCTTTGCTGGTGACACTGTTGGGGATTTATACTGAACCAGCATGGCTACCACAGCATCTTGCAGCGGCATGCTATTCCATCCGGTTTGCGTTTAGTTGCACCATCATTTATTTTTCAACAGGACAATGACCCAAACACACCTCCAGGCGGGGGAAGGGCTATTTGACCAAGAAGGAGAGTGATGGGGTGCTGCGCCAGATGACCCGGCCTCCACAGTCACCGGACCTGAACCCAATCGAGATGGTTTGGGGTGAGCTGGACCGCAGAGTGAAGGCAAAAGGGCCAACAAGTG
Organism: Rana kukunoris; assembly: GCA_029574335.1. Classification (NCBI taxonomy): domain Eukaryota; kingdom Metazoa; phylum Chordata; class Amphibia; order Anura; family Ranidae; genus Rana; species Rana kukunoris. The sequence continues at coordinate 551,592,416 of CM056052.1, read as the reverse complement.
CTGAGCATCTCTGGGAACTCCTTCAAGACTGTTGGAAGACCATTTCAGGTGACAAGAGAATGCCGAGAGTGTGCAAAGCAGTAATCAAAGCAAAGGGACCTAGAATATGACATATTTTCAGTTGTTTCACACTTTTTTCTTATGTATATAATTCCACATGTGTTACTTCATAGTTTTGAGGTCTCCAGTGTGACTCTACAATTTTCATAGTCATCAAAATAAAGAAAACTCTTTGAATGAGAACGTGTGTCCAAACTTTTGGTCTGTACTGTGTGTGTGTGTATATATATATATATATATATATATACAGTGCTTTAAGTGGGCCAAAAGAGGTGCCGGTACTCTATTAGGCGCCGGTGACCCCCCAATACTAAACATGAAAATACCCTTCAGAACCTGGAGGCTGACAGAAGACAATAATCAGCTGCCAGGTGACTCTGATCACATGGGGGGGGGCAAAAATAAGTGAGCTTCTGTGACCCACATAAAAAGTAAGGACAAAAGAGCTTTGGCTATTCTTCTACTATAATCTTGACACCAGTTGTCACTCCTCCTCAGGCAGGACTGGGAGCTCCACGGCATGTATAGTGTTAATGAATGGGTAGGTGGGATTAGAGAGAGTGTACACCACGTGACACGTGAGTTGTGTAACGCAACACAGTCAGTTACACAAGATGCCCGGTACTGAGCACAGCGCCCCCTGCAGTCCATGAGAGGAGTGCGCTACTGAGGGGGAGAAGAGTCCGGTCACAGGGGCGCACCAAGTTTGGAAGGAGGAGAGAAGAGAAGAGAAGAGGGGGGTTCCCCTCCGTCACCATGGGGATGGAATAGGCGGGAGGAGGGATATAGCCCTATAGACAGTCCGCGCCCATCACTTAACCTTGTATAAGTGAGCCGCGTTGAATAAGCGGCTGGGCACTTTGATTCCCGCTCCCAGCTCCGCTCTCCGGAACCCCTGGAAATGGAGGAACATCACAGTACTTACAGTTCTGAAGGCAGTTCTTCCTCTCCTCTCTCCAGTCTCACGGACGGTAACAGTTCTGGCGCGCGCGCTGATACATGTCCCGCCCTCCTCCTCTAGACCAGCTTGTGTGACAGACAGCACACTGGCTCTATCACACGAGCTAGCAGGAGGAGGAGGGCGGGACATGTATCACAGCGCGGCGCGCCCTTTTTTTTTTATGGCCGTTTTAAAGTCCACTGCGGCCGGGAGCCGCGGGCTGCCGCTCCCCTAAAAGTGCAGCCTGGGGCTGCGTTCCGGTACGGGAAACGCACGTCCTGGGCGCACGGAGAGGTGCTGGTACTCTCCAGGGCCATTTTTGGAAGTGGCGGTACTGAGTACCGCCGCGTTCCGGCCCACTTAAAGCACTGTATATATATATTTATACCTGGGAGCTCCCCCTACTTTATAAGCTATGTGGGAGATCTCACTTAAAGTACTTAGTCCTGGATCTTCTTTTCTTCGCTAGCTAAAGTGGCTCCTTGTGATTTGTAATTTACAGTTTTGGTAAGTTAAATTGAAGTGAAAATGCTCCTGGTGTAGCTGTAATAACTATTTTAACATTGCTTGAGACATCAAGGTAGATAGGCCTCAAGCCTTCTCAGTGTCAGTTGCTCTGCTCCTTCGTGGAACTATAATTTCCAGTGAGGCCTGTATATGAGTCTAACTGCATGTGAGATTTAACAAACTGTGGGCCGTGACCCGCTCACCCACTGGATAGAGGCTCCGTGTGCTAACTTTTGTCAGGTGACTGCAACTTGCTTCTCCGTCAGCTGGGCCAATCGCTCCGTTCAGCTCCGCTGGGTGGATCCGGTCCTCCGATGCTCAGATAAGTGTCTCTGGGTCTCTGCAATCCGGCCACCGTCTCCCCACAGGTCCTCTCAGGCAGGCCACACGATCCCAAGAGACCTAAAATGGCCGCTCCGGCTCCTTTTATCTCCTACCCAGCATGCACTGCTCAAGAAAGTGTTCATGGGTAGGTCACCAAACCTCCTGGGTGAAAAAGGTCAGCCTTCTCCTCCCAAAACAACAGTCACTTCCTGTCTAGTCCTTTGTGCTTCTCTCAGGAAAAAACAACATATCTGCATTACCAGTATTTGGTCACTAGATGGCTCCAAATACTCAAACATAGCTATAGACGTTTTATTAAAGTATGCAAACACACATCAACATGGGAGAATATCAGCGCTACATGTGTCTCTGTTATCCCATTACAGATAAAGATTTGTAGATTCTCCTCCATGTGTTGGCAGCCCTCTTGCTGCTGTGGTGCTAACCCTGAAGGCAGGGCTGGGACAAAAATGTGGCCCTAGACTTCATCCAGACCGGTCCAAGACACAGCACATCAGGGTATGGTACAGAGCTCAACACATCAGGGTACAGAGCCCAGCACATCAGACACCACATTGAGGCACAGAACATCGTGGGCATGGGGCACATCAGATCACATCAGGGCACATAGCACATCAGGGCATGGGGCACATAGCACATCAGGGCACAGGGAACATAGCACATCAGGGCATGGGGCACATAGCACACCAGGGCACGGGGACAGGGCCGATCCGCCCTATAGGCTCACTATGCAAGCCGCTTAGGGCCCCGCAAAGCAGTGGAGGGCCCCCTAATTAACTAGGGGCCCCTGGTGAGAAGTAATTTTTGGCCCCTCACCCTGCTTCTCAATTCGCTGGCTGCATGGGAGAAGAGATAAGAAGTCAGCACCCCCCCACTTTAATGTAAGACATAATTTCCTACAGCAGAACACCCCCCCTACCCCCGTTCTGAACGTTAATCTTTAATGTGACATGTCACTGTCGACAGCACCTCCCCCCCCCCCCATTTCTCAACTTTAATGTGACATGTAATTTTGCTTAGGGCCCCCAGGGAGGTCAGGATCGGCACTGCACGGCACATCTTAATCAAGAAGTTAACCAAGAAGTTGCCAAAAGGGTGGCGCTAAACAGCTGAAAAACGGGGAATGGGGCATGATGAGGCAGCAGCAGAGGGATGAGGGCAGAAGAAGGACAAAACCGTAGCAGGGGGATGGGGCATGAGCAGGACAAAGCAGGAGCAGGAAAATAAGACAGGAGCAGGGGGAAAGAGGCAGAAACAGGACAAGGTAGGAGCAGGACGATGGGGCAGGAGCAGGATGAGGCAGGGGGATGGGGCAGAAGCAGAATGAGGCAGGGGAATGGGGTGAAAGCAGGACAAAACAGTAGCATTGGGGGGGGGGGGGGGGCATGAACAGAACAAAGCAGGAGCAGGGAAATAAGACAGGAGCCGAGGGAAAGAGGCAGAAACAGGACCAGGTAGGAGCCGGGTCGATGGGGCAGGAGCAGAAAGAGGCAGGGGGATGGGGCAGGAGCAGGGGGAAAGAGGCAAGAGCAGGACAAGGGGTAGGTCATGGGGCAGAAGCGGGAAGGGGCAGGCAGGAGCAGGATGAGGCTGGAGCAGAGGGATGGAGAAAAAGAAGGATGGGGCAGGAGCAGGATGAGGCTGGGGAATGGGGCGGAAGCAGGAGGAATGGGATAGAAACAGGACAAGTTAGGAGAGGCAAGAGCAGAACGGGGTGGGGGTTTGGGACAGAAGCAGGAAGGAACAAGAGCAGGGGAGCAGAATGGGGCAGGAGCAGGACAAGGCTGGAGCAAAGGGATGAGGCAGAAGCGGGATGGTGAAAGAGCAGGGTGAGGCAGTGAGGGAATGGGGCAGAAGCAGGAAGGGGCAGGAGCAGAATGGGGCAGGAGCAGGATGAGGCCTAAGCAGAGGGATGGGATCAACACTGTACTGTACATCGCCTTTGCAGAGAGCATGGCTGAGGGAGGAGCACAGCATGACCCACCCACTACAGAATGCGTGCAGAAAACTACAGGAGGGGGCGGCGACAAGACCAGTCCCCTTGTACAAGGAGAGGGGGCAGCAGTGGGCGGTCTTTATTACAGGAAGTCCCACACTGGATTACTGCACAGATAGAAGAAGACACATGAGGAATGGATTGAGATGCTATTGGCTGATCCCCGGAGATCAGCACAGGTTTCCTTTCATCACCGATCGGTATGTGAGAGATCGGGGCCTGTATACATGCGAGATTTCCAGTGCCGCCCTCTTACCCACAGTTTAGTAGACCCGGGCAGGGGTGGTGACCGCACATCACAGACATGTCTGGGTTGGATTGGAGATGAAACCACAATGTCTCCGGCACACCACAACACAGCTTCATTTCCAGGAAGTCGGGGGAATGCGCGGCATGCCATGCGGACGTGCCGGTCCCTGCGTCCAGCTCGGTGCCACGTTACAGATGGCGGTCTGAACTTGGCAACATTAGCGGACCAGCGGGAAAGAATGACCGCAAATTCTTCTCTCTGGAGTTCATAAAGATTACCGGATTCGTTGTTTAATTTTACTATAATATTTCCACATACAATCCTGGAATGAATTCCTCCCAATCTGGATACAAAAGTATCTTTTACAGAGAATGTAACAAACTGCGGGAAACTATCTGAATGGGAGGGGCAGAGACACAAACTACTACAGGAAATCTCATCATTGTGGGAGGGGCAGAGACACAAACTACTGCAGGAAATCTCACCATTGTGGGAGGGGCAGAGACACAAACTACTGCGGGAAATCTCACCATTGTGGGAGGGGCAGAGACACAAACTACTGCAGGGAATCTCATCATTGTGGGAGGGGCAGAGACACAAACTACTGCAGGGAATCTCATCATTGTGGGAGGGGCAGAGACACAAACTACTGCAGGGAATCTCATCATTGTGGGAGGGGGAGGGGGAGAGACATAAACTTCTACAGGAAATCTCACCATTGTGGGAGGGGCAGAGACATAAACTACTGCAGGAAATCTCACCATTGTGGGAGGGGCAGAGACACAAACTACTGCAGGGAATCTCATCATTGTGGGAGGGGGAGGGGGAGAGACATAAACTTCTACAGGAAATCTCACCATTGTGGGAGGGGCAGAGACACAAACTACTGCAGGAAATCTCACCATTGTGGGCGGGGCAGAGACACAAACTACTGCAGGGAAATCTCACCATTGTGGGAGGGGGAGAGACACAAACTACTGCAGGAAATCTCACCATTGTGGGAGGGGCAGAGACACAAACTACTGCAGGGAAATCTCTCCATTGTGGGAGGGGCGGAGACACAAACTACTGCAGGGAATCTCATAATTGTGGGAGGGGCAGAGACACAAACTACTGCAGGGAATCTCATCATTGTGGGAGGGGCAGAGACACAAACTACTGCAGGGAATCTCATCATTGTGGGAGGGGCAGAGACACAAACTACTGCAGGAAATCTCACCATTGTGGGAGGGGCAGAGACACAAACTACTGCAGGGAATCTCATCATTGTGGGAGGGGCAGAGACACAAACTACTGCAGGGAATCTCATCATTGTGGGAGGGGCAGAGACACAAACTACTGCAGGGAATCTCATCATTGTGGGAGGGGGAGGGGGAGAGACATAAACTTCTACAGGAAATCTCACCATTGTGGGAGGGGCAGAGACACAAACAACTGCAGGAAATCTCACTATTGTGGGAGGGGCAGAGACACAAACTACTGCAGGAAATCTCTCCATTGTGGGAGGGGCAGAGACACAAACTACTGCAGGAAATCTCACCATTGTGGGAGGGGCAGAGACACAAACTACTGCAGGAAATCTCACCATTGTGGGAGGGGCAGAGACACAAACTACTGTAGGAAATCTGCAGTTGATTTACAATTGAAAACCTCAATGGGCTCATGTATAAAATAGCTGGATGTGATTTTACTTCTGATGTCTCACCACTCTGCCATCACTGCCGATCCCTGGGAGTCTCCACCCCCTGGCATGGCACCTTTGGCTCTTCTCCGCGTGGTCTATGGGTCTTGGCGCTCTGTAGCGTGCGGTGGGTGTTTGTCGCACGCTTCATATGTTTAGGCTTAGTGTTAGAGACAAGTTAACACGCGTCTCATCGGTTTACATTTCATGACACATGTTTACAGCCGGTGACATTTACTGCCACCCACGCCGCCAGCTCCATGTTAACCCTTTCATCTCCCTTAGCTGGTGGACACTTGTAGATGACGGCTGAAGAATTCTCCACCCTCCAATGTAATGATCTGTACACATCATATACTCCTATACTGAGGTGTGTATGATGTAAAGGATTATATTTATTTATTATGCATTACTTATTTAAAAAGATACTAATGATAATTCTATAATATTGATTACTGCTCACTGACTGCCTGCAGTACACATTATGGCTCACTGATTATTTGCTAGAGGTTACAGCACATGACTTCTGCTTGTTAGTTGGTTGCTAGAGATTACTGTACATCGATACTGCTCACTCATTGGTTGCTAGAGGTTACTGGACATCCTTACCTCTTGCTAATTGGTTGCTAGATGTTACTGGACATCCTTACCACATACTAATTGGTTGGTGGAGGTTACTGGACATCCTTACCACGTACTAATTGGTTGCTAGAGGTTACTAGACATCCTTACCACTCACTAATTGGTTGCTAGAGGTTGCTGGACATCCTTACCACTTACCATTTGGAGTCTAGAGGTTACTGGACATCCCTACCACTCACTAATTGGTTGCTAGAGCTTACTGGACATCCTTACCACTTACTATTTGGTTTCTAGAGGTTACTGGACATCCTTACCATTTGCTAATTGGTTGCTAGAGGTTACTGGACATCCTTACCACTTACTAATTGGTTGCTAGTGGTTACTAGACATTCTTACCACTTGATAATTGGTTGCTAGAGGTTACTGGACGTCCTTACCACTTACTAATTGGTTTCTAGAGGTTACTGGACATTCTTACCACTCACCAATTGGTTGCTAGAGGTTACAGCACATTATTACTGCTCACTGTTAGGTTGCTAAAGGTTACTGCATATCATTTCTGTCTCCTATTGCATTAGGGTGAACACCCCAAAGCTCAAACACACATGCCCTTCTTCTGCAGCTTCAGCTGCACTGGGCAATGAATGAACTGCCAAGGGAGGGGGGCGAGCACGCTGAGTAACCCCCAGCCAGAACTGCTCGGATGATGGTGGCAAGCTTACTTAGGAGGAACAGGAAGTGAGAAATTCAGACAAAAAAAAAAATGAAAGAAGGGAAATCGAAGGAAAAGGTAAGTGAACCAAAAATGCACTAGCTTAACCACTCAAGGACCGCCGCACGACGATATACATCGGCAGAATGGCACGGCTGGGCACAGGGACATGTATATACGTCCCCTTTAGGAGCCCAGGCGTGGATCGCGCGCGCCACCTGGCGCACGAACGCGACCCGGTCCGAAGCACCGTGACCGCGCCTGCGGAACCCACGGACCTGATCGCTGCTGGTGTCCCGCGATCGGTCACAGGAGCTGAAGAACGGGGAGAGGTGAGTGTAAACACACCTTCCCCGTTCTTCTCTGTGGCAATGTCAGTGATCGTCTGTTCCCTGACATAGAGAACGACGATCACTGACGTCAGACGTGTAGCCCCGCCCCCTACAGTTAGAAACACAGATGAGGTCACACTTAAGTCCTACAGCACCCCCTAGTGGTTAACTCCTAAACAGCAATTGTAATTTTCACAGTAATCAGTGCATTTTTATAGCACTTTTTGCTGTGAAAATGACAGTGGTCCCAAAAATGTGTCAAAGTTGTCCGGCGCGTCCGCCATAATGTCGCAGTCTCGAAAAAAATTGCTGATCGCCACCATTAGTAGTAAAAAAAAAATATTAATAAAAAAGCCGTAAAACTATCCCCTATTTTGTAAACGCTATACATTTTCGCAAACCAATCGATGAACGCTTATTGCGACTTTTTTTTTTTAACCAAAAATATGTAGAAGAATACGTATCGGCCTAAACTGAGGGAAAAAAAACGTTTTTTTTTATATATTTTTGGGGGATATTTATTACAGCAAAAAGTAAAAAATATAGATTTTTTTTTTTAAATTGTCTCTCTATTTTTGTTGATAGCGAAAAAAATGAAAACCGCAGAGGTGATCAAATACCACCAAAAGAAAGCTCTATTTGTGGGGAAAAAAGGACGCCAATTTTGTTTGGGAGCCACGTCGCACGACCGCGCAATTGTCAGTTAAAGCGACGCAGTGCCGAATCGCGAAAAGGGGCAAGGTCCTTAACCTGCATAATGGTCCGGGGCTTAAGTGGTTAAAGGAACCTATTTAGAAAAAAAAAAAAAACGGACCTTTACAACCCCTTTAAAGTCATTTTATTTGATGAGTCCCCTTTCCGATTAATTGGGGCATCCGGGGAAAAAAACAGCGTTACCATCAGTCCCGTGTCATGCCAACAGTAAAGCATCCTAATGCCGCGTACACACGGTCGTTTTTTGCGATGAAAAAAAAAACGACGTTTTCTGTGAAGTAAAAAACGACGTTTTTGAAACGTCACTTTCAAAGACAATTTTGCATACACACCATCGTTTTTTCACAAAAAGCGAGGTTACGTTCACCACTCTTTTCCATTGAAGCTCGCTTCATAACTAGCTTCTGGGCATGCGCGGGTTGAAAAACGTCGTTTTAAAAGACGTTTTTGCTACACACGGTGACTTTTTGTGAAACAAAAAACGACGTTTTGAAAAACGACACAAAAAATTCAAGCATGTTGGAATTTTTTTTTGGTCGTTTTTTTGAAGACAAAAAACGACGTTTTGCCCACACACCATCAATTTAAATGACGTTTTAAAAAACGTCGTTTTTTTTTCATCGCAAAAAACGACCGTGTGTACGCGGCATTAGGCCCCGTACACACGGCAGAGAACCTCGACGGGCAGAACACATCGTTCCGCCCGTCGAGGTTCTCTGCCGGCCGTCAGATTCGGCGACCCGCCCGTCGGGAAAGGCAACCAGCCATTCATCCCGACGGGCCGTCGAGCAAATGTTCTCTATTTTCTCGACGGGTTTCCCGACGGGCGGGGCTCGCCGAGAGCGTACACGCGGCCGAGGTTCTCGGCAGAATGCGGCTCCCAGCGAGGTTCTCGGCAGAATGCGGCTCCCAGCGAGGTTCTCGCTGGTTTTCGCCGAGAACCTCGGCCGTGTGTACGGGGCTTAAGGCCATTCATGTGTGGGGGCTTCTCAGCCAAGGGTGTGGGCTAACAATTTTTCCTAAGAACACTTCTGAATAAAGAAGAATAAAGAATGGGACACACCATTCTCTGAGAGCAACTTTTTCCAACCATCCAAGAAGAGTTGGGTGATGAACAATGCCTTTCCCAGCATGATGGAGCTCCTTGCCATAAGAAAAAAATCATAACTAAGTGGCTTGGGGAACAAAACATCTACATTTTGGGTCCATGGCCAGGAAACTCCCCAGACCTTAATCCCATTGAGAACTTGTGGTCAGTCCTCATGAAGCGGGTGAAAAAAAAAAAAAAAAACACAAATTGACAAATTCCAACCATTGATTATGTAAGAATGGGGGGGGGGGGGGGGCGACCATCAGTCAGGATGTGCCCCAGAATTTGATGGACAGCATCCCAGGGGGAATTGCGGAGGTTTCGAAAAATAAGGGTCAACGCTGCAAATATTGGGCCAGATTCAGATAAAATGGTGTATCTTTCCGTCGGCGTAGCGTTTGCTCTTTACGCTACGCCTCCGCAACTTTTATGGGCAAGTGCCTTATTCAGAAAGCACTTGCTCCATAAGTTGCGGCGGCGTAGCGTAAAGTGTCCGGCGTAAGGGCACCTAATTCAAATTAGTCATGTGGGGGCACGATTCATGTAAATGAATCATGACCCCACGTAATTTACGTTTTTTTCTGAACGGCACATGCACCGTCCGTGGACGTATCCCAGTGCGCATGCGTAAAAATTACGTCGCAAGTAGTCAATGTAAACGACGTGAACGTAATTTACGCCCAGCCCCATTCCCGAACGATTTACGCAAACGACGTAAACGACGTACAATACGACGCGGTCCCGACGTCCATACTTAACATTGGCTGCGCCTCACTATAGCAGGAGGCCCGGATTTCCCACAAGGCCACCAAGGCCAGGCCTCGGGGTGGCAGGGTGCCAAGGGGCGGCAGTGGCATGGAGTCCCCCAACGGCCGTAACATACAGTTAAGTGATTACGGCGATGTCGTCAAAATCACTTGTCAAATGTGTGCTGCTGTCTGTTCTCCCCTCCCCCCACATACCTTTCTCGGCTTGTTCTGCCTTCTGGACTCCTCCGTCCTCCCCCCAGCCGCCGAGTCTGTCTCCTTTCCCTGCCGCCGATGTACACAGTGAGAGGGGAGATCTGTGCTCTTCCCATCTCAGCTGTGACAGGAGTTCTAGCACAGTGCTAGGACTTCTGTTTTGGAGGTGACAGGGTCAATAAAGAGAACCTGTCACCTCCAATTGCTATCGCACAGGGAATTGTTTTCTCCTGTGTGATAACTTTATTGCTAAGTGAAAAAAATTGATAAAAAACAATAATTATTAAATTAAAAAGGTAACTAAAAAGTAAAGAATAGGAAAAATAATATTCAAAATAATAAGAATATTACACAAAAATAAAATTAAGTAAACGACAAGCTAAAAAAAGAAACAAAAAAAAAAAGTGCTAAAAAAAAGAAATAAAAAAAAAAAGAAACAAAAAATATTTGAACTAACCATGCCACCCCTGTCCCCTCCGGTTGCCATTCTCTGTTGATTTGGGAGGGGGGGTTCGGTTGGTGGGGAGAGGGTGCATTGTGGAACCTGGCCTTGGGGTGGCAGGGAAAGCAAATCCGGCCCTGTATAGCAGGGGTAACTTTACGCCGGACTAACGCTTACGCAAACGTGAAACGCCGTATCTCCCTAATTTACATATTCAATGTGTAAATCGACGGAAGCGCCACCTAGCGGCCAGCGTAAATTTGCAACTAAGATACGACAGCGTAACAGACTTACACCGCTCGTATATTAGCTGAATTCCGGCGTATCTTGTTTTCTGAATACAGAAAAAAGATACGCCGGCGCAGAATAGACTTTACGCGGCGTATCTATAGACATGATGACGTAAAGGCTATCTGAATCTGGCCCATTGACTCTTTGCAAAAACTTCATGTCATTGTCAAAAAAAGTCTATGACACTCATAAAGTGCTTGTAATTATACTTCAGCATCTCATAGTAACATCTGACAGGCAGCAGACCTTGTGAAAACTTATATTTGTGTCTGTCTCAAAACTTTCGGCTACGGCTGTACAATGACGTTTATAAGATTTTTCTGATGAATGGGTGACAGGTGACCCTCCTCGTTTATTTATTTTTTGCTCCGGCTGAGTATGTTGCGTCCAGGTCTGAAAGGGTTAACTGTCTGCATGCATTATTCACATCTGCTAGTCATTGCCGGGTAAGCGGTCCCAGGCTCGTGCGCGGAGGCGGCCAGGCCGGCTTGTGGTTCGCATTAGTGAAATATGGCCGCTGCACCAGCCAGGATTTACAGTACAGACAGACCCATCCCCAGACGTACTGACACCGTGTGTATAAGGGGAACGGGGGCTAGTCCTACAAATTGTAAGGAATGAATTTCATGTTTATTATGCCATAAAGGATTAGCGACATTCATGTTGTCGCAGAGGGCGGAGACACTTCAGGAGCCAGAATTCAGGACTGAGCCCAAGTGGAAACACCATTTTTTGGCTTCTGCTGTAAGGGCTTAAATCGTTTCCTAATCATTTTAAGATTTACCCCCACCCCCCCTTCATGACAAGGCAATTTTTTGCAATTCGGCACTACTTTATCCGCTTGCCCACCGCCGGCCGTCATATGACGGCTGGACGATGCAGCTCTCGTTCTGGGCGGGCGTCATATGACATCCTCGCCTTCCCGTGCCACTAGGGGGCTTTTGCCACCGGCGGCGGGCATGCGTTCCCACCGGGCCACTGGGAACCCGATGAGCCTGCTCGGCGGCTGCAAAGTCCGCCCGGCACCTGTGATTGCCCAGTAACGGAGCAGGACCGTGGATCTGTGTGTGTAAACACACACAGATCCATGTCCTGTCAGGTGAGAGGAGACCGATGGTGTGTTTCCAATACAGAGGAACACCGATCGGTCTCCTCCCTTTGTGAGTCCCCTCCCCCTACAGTTAGAACCACTCCCTATTTCTAAGCTAGAAGCCATGATTAAGCACTAACTGAAACGCGTAGGCTGCCATCCCCATGGAATGCTGTGTTTTGTAGTGTAGTATTTTTTATTTGTTTTACAATATAGACAACCATCGAGGTTCTTTTGGAGTGCGGCTGTCCATTCAATTCCTCTACTACTAGAATCACTCCCTAGGGCACATATTTAACCCCTTGATCGCCCCCTAGTGGTTAAGCCCTTCCCTGCCAGTCACATTTACACAGTAATCAGTGCATTTTTATAGCACGGATCGCTGTATAAATGACAATGGTCCAAAAATAGTGTCAAAAGTGTCCGATGTGTCCACCACAATATCGCAGTCACAATTTAAATAACAGATCACTGCCATTACTAGTAAAAAAATATATATTAATAAAAATGTCATAAATCTATCCCCTATTTTGTAGACACTATGGGTCAGATTCTCAAAGGAATTACGCCGGTGTATCTACAGAAACACCGGCGTAATTCGAAATTCCTGCCGGCGTATCATTGTTTTCGATTCTGAAAACATGATACGCCGCTTTTACGCTAGGATCCGACTGGCGTAAGTCATGTACACCGTCGGATCCTAAATGTAATACTACGCCGGCCGCTAGGTGGCGTTTACGTCGATTTCAGCGCCGAATATGCAAATGAGCCGACATGCCGGTTCCCGAACGTTTTTGGCCGCGTCGACGTAGTTTACGTAGTTTGCATACGCGTAAGGTTACCCCTGCTATATGAGGGGTAATCTTACGTCGGTCCGCCTTATGCCATGTTAAGTATGGCCGTCGGGACAGCGTCAGGTTTTTCTGTCGTTTACGTTGTTTATATCGTTTACGTAATTCGTCGCGAATGCGTTAATTACGTTCACGTCGCAACCAATGTATTTGCGGCGTACTACGGAACATGCGCAGTGGCCTACGTTTAAGGCCGGCACATGCGCAGTTCGTTCGGCACGGGGGCGCGCTTAAATTAAATACAACCTGCCCCCTTTGCTTTACGCAGCCTTACGCCGTGTCATTTACACTACGCCGCCGCAAATTACGGAGCAAGTGCTTTGAGAATACGGCACTTGCTCCAGTAATTTGCGGCGGCGTAGTGTAAATGACATACACTACACCCCGCTCGTAGATACGCAAATCTACGAGAATCTGGGCCTATAACTTTTGCACAAACTAATCAATAAACGCTTTTTGCAATTATTTTTACCAAAAATATGTAGAAGAATATGTATTGGCCTAAACCGAGGATTTTTATTTATTTTTTTCAAAAATTGGGAGATTTATCATAGCAAAAAGTAAAAAATATTGTGTTTTTTTTCAAAATTGACGCTCTTTTGTTTAAAGTGCATAAAAAAAACAACAAAAAAAAAAAACGCAGAGGTGATTAAATACCACCAAAAGAAAGCTCTATTTGTGGGGGAAAAATGACGTCAATTTTGTTTAGGTGCAACGTCACATGACCGCGCAACTGTCAGTTAAAGCGACGCAGTGCCAAATCGCAAAAAATGGCTTGGTCAGGAAGGGGGTGAAAGTGCCCTGTATTGAGATGGTTAACTGACAATAACACTGTACCTCAATAAAATGTACGTCCTTTTTTCCCCACAAATAGAACTTTCTTTTGGTGGTATTCGATCACCTCTGTTGTTTTAATTTGTTTGCGCTATAAACAAAAAAATTGACAATTTAAAAAATATATATATATTTGTTCACTCTGCTATAAAACACATCCAATAACAAAATGTAAAAAAATCTGATTTCTTCATAAGTTTAGTATAGGTTCACATTGTAGCGATTTGTCATGCGTTTTGAAAGATCAAATTGAATGACAAGTCGCAGCCTTTTGGAGGCAATGGCACTGTTCCAATCGGTGTGACACCAATTTTGCAGCACCGCACCGGTTTGTTCCTGCACTACTTTTGCCAATTTCAGGTGCGACTTCAATAGACATCTGTGTATGAAGCCCCACAGATGTCTATCAAGTAGCACTAGAAATTGCAATGACCTTGCCACTTTCAAATCGTGCTACTTCAAGTGAAGTAGCGTGATTTCAAAGTAGCATCAATGTGAACCTGGGTTAGTGCCAATATGTATGCTGCTACATATTTTTGGTAAACAAATCCCAAGAAGAGGTGAGCTGTAGATGGGGTGGAAGAAGAGGTGAGTGGAAGATCGGGGGGAGGAAGAGGTGAGCTTTTGACGGGGGAATGAAGAGGTGAGCTGCGGACAGGGGAAGAAAAGGTGAGCATTGGAGGTTGGAAGAAGAGGTGAGCTGTGGACGGGGGAAGAAGAGGTGAGCTGTGGATGGGGGGAAGAAGTGAGCTGGGGATGGGGGGAAGAAGAGGTGTGCTGTGGATGGGGGAAGAAGAGGTGAGCTGTGGATGGGGGGAAGAAGTGAGCTGGGGATGGGGGGAAGAAGAGGTGTGCTGTGAACAGGGGAGGAAGAAGTGAGCTGGGGATGGGGGGAAGAAGAGGTGTGCTGTGAACAGGGGAGGAAGAGGTGAGTTGTGGATGGGGGAAGAAGAGGTGAGCTGTAGACGGGGGAAGAAGAGTTGAGTTGTGGATGGTGGAAGAAGAGGTGAGCTGCGGACGGGGAAAAAGAGGTGTGCTGTGGATGGGGGGAAGAAGAGGTGTGTTGTGGACGGGGGAAGAAGAGGTAAGCTGCAGACGGGGAAAAGAGGTGAGCTGTAGATGGGGCAAGAAGAGATGAGCTGTGGATGGGTGGAAGAAGTGAGCTGTGGATGGGGGAAAGAAGAGGTAAGCTGTAGACGGGGGAAGAAGAGGTGAGCTGTAGACAGGGGAAGAAGAGGTGAGCTGTGGACGGGGGAAGAATAGGTGAGCTGTAGACGGGGGAAGAAGAGGTGAGCTGTAGACAGGGGAAGAAGAGGTGAGCTGTGGACGGGGGAAGAAGAGGTGAGCTGTAGACGGGGGAAGAAGAGGTGAGCTGTGGGGAAAGAAGAGGTGAGTTGTAGACAGGGGAAGAAGAGACGAGCTGTGGATGGGGGAAGAAGAGACGAGCTGTGGACGGGGGAAGAAGAGGTGAGCTGTAGACAGGGGAAGAAGAGGTAAGCTGTGGATGAGGGAAGAAGAGGTGAGTTGTAGACAGGGGAAGAAGAGTTCAGCTGTAGATGGGGGAAGAAGAGGTGAGCTGTAGACGGGGAAGAAGAGGTGAGCTGTGGACGGGGGGAAGAAGAGGTGAGCTGTAGACGGGGGAAGAAGAGGTGAGCTGTAGACGGGGGAAGAAGAGGTGAGCTGTAGACGGGGAAGAAGAGGTGAGCTGCGGACGGGGAAGAAGAGGTGAGCTGTGGATGGAGGGAAGAAGAGGTGAGCTGTGGATAGGGGGAAGAAGAGGTGAGCTGTAGACAGGGGAAGAAGAGGTGAGCTGTGGACGGGGGAAGAATAGGTGAGCTGTAGACGGGGGAAGAAGAGGTGAGCTGTAGATGGGGAGAAGAAGAGGTGAGCTGTAGACAGGGGAAGAAGAGGTGAGCTGTGGATGGGGGAAGAAGAGGTGAGCTGTAGACGGGGGAAGAAGAGGTGAGCTGTAGACAGGGGAAGAAGAGATGAGCTGTGGACGGGGGAAGAAGAGGTGAGCTGTGGATGGAGGGAAGAAGAGGTGAGCTGTAGATGGGGGAAGAAGAGGTGAGCTGTAGACGGGGGAAGAAGAGGTGAGCTGTAGACAGGGGAAGAAGAGGTGAGCTGTGGACGGGGGAAGAAGAGGTGAGCTGTGGATGAGGGAAGAAGAGGTGAGCTGTAGACGGGGGGAAGAAGAGTTCAGCTGTGGAAGGGGGAAGAAGAGGTGAGCTGTAGATGGGGGAAGAAGAGGTGAGCTGTAGACGGGGGAAGAAGAGGTGAGCTGTGGATGGAGGGAAGAAGAGGTGTGCTGTGGACGGGGAAGAAGAGGTGAACTGCGGATGGGGGGGAAGAAGAGGTGAGCTGTAGACGGGGGAAGAAGAGGTGAGCTGTAGACGGGGGGAAGAAGAGTTCAGCTGTGGAAGGGGGAAGAAGAGGTGAGCTGTAGACGGGGGAAGAAGAGGTGAGCTGTAGACGGGGGGAAGAAGAGTTCAGATGTAGATGGGGGAAGAAGAGGTGAGCTGTAGACGGGGGAAGAAGAGGTGAGCTGTGGACGGGGGAAGAAGAGGTGAGCTGTGGATGAGGGAAGAAGAGGTGAGCTGTAGACGGGGGAAGAAGAGGTGAGCTGTGGATGGAGGGAAGAAGAGGTGAGCTGTGGATGGAGGGAAGAAGAGGTGAGCTGTAGACGGGGGAAGAAGAGGTGAGCTGTAGACGGGGGAAGAAGAGGTGAGCTGTAGACGGGGGAAGAAGAGGTGAGCTGTAGACGGGGGAAGAAGAGGTATATTTACTTGTTTTGTAACAGAATCATTACACTATTCTGTCTGTCTACCTTGAAGACATTAATTTTCTGCAATTTTTTTTTTTCCTTTACAACTCCTTTAAGCTGCAATATATTACCTTTTTGATCTTGTGTTTAGAATCGCTTTGATTTACACTTTTATACCTGCAGTTCCACTTTAATCATGTATCATTTTTTGGAATTTGTAAAAGTCTATACAGATCGGACTTTTCTGCTAATTTCCTGTGTTTTGGGCACCCATAAATCTGCCAGCCGCACAGGTGGGCACCATTCCCAAGCTGGCCTGTCCTGGCTGGAAAGGGGGAGGGGTGCAGAAGAAGGTGGCCCCCCCCCCCCCGGTGATCCTTCATCTGGGTAATAGCGGTGTGTGAACAGAGGACGGCTCTCCCCTCTGATCTCAGACCCCTCTGATCACACACCTGTCCTCCTATCAGGGTCATCTCCGGAGACAACACAGGAGCGCGGGGACACCTGGGACCCATTATAGAGACTTGTAGGGACTGTGCAGAGGGTGGAGGTCAAAGCACAGAGCGGTGTGTGGGGGAGGGGTGGGGATCGCCCTTTAATATGTTGTGACTTCTAGAAATAAAACATCCCATAAAGAGAAACATAAACAGTCTGATAATAACAATCCTGAGATTCCCCCCTGTAACATGTGTGTGTCATCTGCTCTGTGCTGGGAGGTGCACATTTCTCCTTCATAGACCCAGACATGTTTTATTTATTTTTTATAAATTCCTCTTTTAGTTTTTTAAGATTATCAACTTATAATATTGTGAGATTTTGTATTATGATGTTACTAAATAACCTTTAACCTTACTTTGGGCACTGGTCCAAATCATTTGGTGGAGGGGGGATTATGGTGTGGGCTTGTTTTTCAGTGGTTGGCTTTGGCCCCCTTAGTTCCAGTGAAGTAAACTCTTAAAGGGTCACTAAAGGAAAAAAATGTTTTTGCTGAAATGACTGTTTACAGGGTATAGAGCAGTGGTTCTCAACCGTTCTAGTGCCGTGACCCCTTGATAAAATTTCCTAAGTTGTGGGGACCCCTACCAGTAAAATTATTTTCATGGCGTGGGTTGTCAGCCTCCAAGGCAAGGCAAGTAATTTGCGGCCCTAACCCACGGACATTTATCGCTACCGAGTCCCTTCCACTCGTACAGTATTGAACCCCCTTATGGTACAGTTTAGGATGTACCACTTTTTGTTCTCCTTCCTTCCCTTTTACCTTTTACTATCCAAAATTTTTTTTTTCCCCATCCATCTCTCTAGCTGTATTTCTTGTTCTTTCTCTTATTCTATCTCTCCCTTTCTTTGTTCCTCCCCCTCTTTTTCTCTCCCTTCCATATATTGTCTATTTTTTCTCTTTGGTGGGGAGGGAATGGGATCAGTGGCAGTGCTGGCAGGGAGTTGGGATAAGTGGCAGTGCTGGCAGAGGGTTGGGATAAGTGGCAGTGCTGGCAGAGGGTTGGGATCAGTGGCAGTGCTGGCAGGGAGTTGGGATAAGTGGCAGTGCTGGCAGAGGGTTGGGATCAGTGGCAGTGCTGGCAGAGGGTTGGGATCAGTGGCAGTGCTGGCAGAGGGATTTGAATCATTGGCAGTGCTGGCAGAGGGTTGGGATCAGTGGCAGTGCTGGCAGAGGGTTGGGATAAGTGGCAGTGCTGGCAGAGGATTGGGATCAGTGGCAGTGCTGGCAGAGGGTTGGGATCAGTGGCAGTGCTGGCAGAGGGTTGGGATCAGTGGCAGTGCTGGCAAAGGATTGGGATCAGTGGCAGTGCTGGCAGAGTGTTGGGATCAGTGGCAGTGCTGGCAGAGGGTTGGGACCAGCGGCAGTGCTGGCGGGGAATGGGACCAGCGGCAGTGCTGGCGGGGAGTTGGGATCAGTGGCAGTGCTGGTGGGGGGGGTGGGAAAAGTGGCAGTGCTGGTGGGGCGTGGGAAAAGTGGCAGTGCTGGGGGGAGTTCTGATCAGCCAACTTAGGTGCTCTTGATCAAGGTCATCTGCTGATCTGAGAACTGTAGTGGGGACTTTTAATGGCAACTCTAATCACAGGTTGTGTTACTCACTGTGTCTCCAACTTTGTGGTGTTTCATAGCAGTGACACCTATGCCGAAATCAGGAGATAGGGTCTCCTCCAGCCCCTCCCACTTCACATTTCTCTCCAGTCAGCGGACCTTTAGTCTCTGCCCCCCCCCCCCCCAGTCATGCTGTGAACTGAATGGGCGGCTGCTGAGTGGGCGGCCGCGGGCTCCAGGGACAGCCTTTTTGGGCGGCCGCAAAAAGACTGGGAGAGAGGTGCGGGCTTCAAGAACAGCTCAGGATTTGGTGACCCCTGACAAATCATCATTCGACCCCCGAGGGGGTCCCGACCCCCAGGTTGAGAACCACTGGTATAGAGACATAGGGCCAGATTCACATAGATTGGCCGACGGCGTAGCGTAAGCCATTTACACTACGCCGCCGCAACTTAACAGAGCAAGTGCCGTATTCCCAAAGCATTTGCTCCGTAAGTTGCGGCTGCGTAGTGTAAATGGCCCGGCGTAAGGCCGCGTAATTCAAAGGGGGCGGCTTGTATTTAAATTAAGCGCGCCCCCGCGTCGATCGAACTGCGCATGCGCCGGCCGCAAAAATAGCCCAGTGCGCATGCTTCAGCTCACGTCGGAAAACGTGAATGAAACCGACGTGAGCGTCGTTTACGTAAATCCCTATTCGCGAACGACTTAGTAAAACAACGTAACCGACGGAAAAAGACGACGCTGACCCGACGCCATACTTAACATGTCAACGACGGAACTTCGTAAACCTACCCCTCATATAGCAGGGGTAGGTTTACGCTTACGTAAACGACTTAAACGACGACTGGGCGGCGTAAAAACGTTCGGGAATCGGCGTATTAGGCTCATTTGCATAGGCAAATGAGAAATCAACGTAAAGGCCACCTAGCGGCCAGGAAAGTAATTACATCTAAGATCCGACGGTGTAATTGTTTTACACCTGTCGGATCTTCGCTGTATCTATGCGTAAGTGATTGTAGGAATCGGACGCATAGATACCCCGTAAAAAAAATAGAGATACGACGGTGTTTCCTGCGATACACCGTCGTATCTCTTTTGAGAATCTGGCCCATAATAGTTAACTGATTCCTTTTAAAAACAATTAAAAATAGATAAAAATCAATCATATAATGTACCTGCAGTTCTAGTTTTGTTAGTGCATGTTGTTTCCTGATTCTCTGATGTACAGAGCCACAGAGCTAATACAGGGCAGTGATGGTTTGGAAAACGAAACTGATTGGTTCTGTGGGGTTTTAGACACACAGTAATCAAACCAACTTTATTAGTGACCACAGAGAGAAATCTCCCAGTACTGTGGTCATCAGGAAACAGACAACCAGGAAGTGTAGAGATCAGAGAAGGATTACAGCAACTTGAGAGCAAAAGCGAACAATAAGGACATGAAAACAGCACTGCATTAAGGTAAAGAAAGCTATTTAAAAAAAAATAAAAAAATTCCTTTACAAACCCTTTAAGGCCTCGTACACACGATCGGACATATCCGATGAAAACGGTCCGCGGACCATTTCCATCGGATATGTCCGATCGGGAGTTTGATCCGATGGCGTGTACACACCATCGGATCAAATTCCCCGCCGCCGGACGGCGCGGTGACGTGGCGGTGACGCGGCGGTGACGCTGACGCCGCCACGTCACCGCCACGTCACCGCACCAGGAAGTTAAACACTTCCGCGCATGCGCCGAATCTATTCGGCGGCGGCGCGGCGGCGGTGGGGGACGACATGTCTGCTGGTAAGTGTACTAACCAGCAGACATGTCGGGCGGACAGATTCCCACCGGATAGATTTCAAAGCTTGCTTTGAAATCTGTCGGGTGGAGAAATCTGTCCGCTAGCCCATACACACGAGCGGAGATGTCTGCTGAAACGGTCCATCGGACCGTTTTCAGCGGACATATCCCCTCGTGTGTACGAGGCCTTAGGCGTCAGCATACCAAGATATTTTGGACTATTTCACGCTCCCAACTTTGTGGGAAGAGTTTGGGGACGGACCCTTCTTGTTCCAACATGACTGCACACCAGTGCACAAAGCAAGGTTCATAAAGACGTAGATGAGCGAGTTTGGGGTGGAGGACTAAGACTGGGATGCCATTAAAGTTCATGTGCGTGTAAAGGCAGGTGTCCCAATACTTTTGGTAATACAGTGTATTATACACCCGTGACCTCACCGCTCTCCAGATATAAGATATATTACACACCCGTGACCTCACCGCTCTCCAGATATAAGATATATCATACAGGAGTGACAATACCGCTCTCCAGATCTAAGATATATTATACAGGAGTGACATCACCGCTCTCCAGATATAAGATATATTATACAGGAGTGACATCACCGCTCTCCAGATATAAGATTTATTATACAGGAGTGACATCACCGCTCTCCAGATATAAGATATATTATACAGGAGTGACATCACCTCTCTCCAGATATAAGATATATTATACAGGAGTGACATCACCTCTCTCCAGATATAAGATATATTATACAGGAGTGACATCACCTCTCTCCAGATATAAGATATATTATACAGGAGTGACATCACCGCTCTCCAGATATAAGATATATTATACAGGAGTGACATCACCGCTCTCCAGATATAAGATATATTATACAGGAGTGACATCACCTCTCTCCAGATATAAGATATATTATACAGGAGTGACATCACCGCTCTCCAGATATAAGATATATTATACAGGAGTGACATCACCGCTCTCCAGATATAAGATATATTATACAGGAGTGACATCACCGCTCTCCAGATATAAGATATATTATACAGGAGTGACATCACCGCTCTCCAGATATAAGATATATTATACAGGAGTGACATCACCTCTCTCCAGATATAAGATATATTATACAGGAGTGACATCACCGCTCTCCAGATATAAGATATATTATACAGGAGTGACATCACCGCTCTCCAGATATAAGATATATTATACAGGAGTGACATCACCTCTCTCCAGATATAAGATATATCATACAGGAGTGACATCACCGCTCTCCAGATATAAGATATATTATACAGGAGTGACATCACCGCTCTCCAGATATAAGATATATTATACAGGAGTGACATCACCACTCTCCAGATATAAGATATATTATACAGGAGTGACATCACCACTCTCCAGATATAAGATATATTATACAGGAGTGACATCACCGCTCTCCAGATATAAGTAATAAGCTGGTAGACAGGTCTCGTTCTCCTCTTTTGCAGTTGTCCTCATCTGTAATGCAGGGCCGTCTTAATAGCATCATGGGCCCCTGGGCCCCTGGGTCCGAAGGTCCCCAGGGGCCCGGAGGCCACCAAGGGCCCCAGATGGCAAGCCCTTTTTTTTATTAAAAAAAAATATATTTTTTATAAAAAAATATATTTTTTTATAAAAAAAATATATTTTTTAATATATTTTTCTTTTATTTTTTATTAAAGGGCCATTTTTTTTTCTTTTATTTTTTTGGAGGTCCCCAGGGGCCCGGAGGCCACCAGGGCCCCAGATGGCAAGCCCTTTTTTTATAAAAAAATATATTTTTATAAAAAAAAAATATTTTTTTAATATATTTTTCTTTTATTTTTTATTAAAGGGCCAATTTTTTTTCTTTTATTTTTTTTGAGGTCCGGAGGTCCACAGGGGCCCGGAGGCCCCCAGGGCACCGGATGGAAACCCACCTTTTTTTTTATTTATTTTCTATAACAAAATATATATATATATATATTTTAATATATTTTTATTTTATTTTTTTATTAAAGGGCCATTTTTTTAAGGGTTCTAGGGGCCCGTAGGCCACCAGGGCCCCAGATGGCAACCCCCTATCTATTTATTTTTTTATAAAAAATATATTTTTTTATAAAAAATATATATTTTTTAATATATTTTTCTTTTATTTTTTATTAAAGGGCCAATTTTTTTTCTTTTTTTTTTTTTGAGGTCCGGAGGTCCACAGGGGCCCGGAGGCCCCCAGGGCACCGGATGGAAACCCACTTTTTTTTATTTATTTTCTATAACAAAATATATATATATATATATTTTAATATATTTTTATTTTATTTTTTTATTAAAGGGCCATTTTTTAAGGGTTCTAGGGGCCCGTAGGCCACCAGGGCCCCAGATGGCAACCCCCTATTTATTTATTTTTTTTATAAAAAATATATTTTTTTATAAAAAATATATATTTTTTAATATATTTTTCTTTTATTTTTTATTAAAGGGCCAATTTTTTTTCTTTTATTTTTTTAGAGGTCCGGAGGTCCACAGGGACCTGGAGATCCCCAGGGCCCCAGATGACAACCCCCCTTTTTTTTATAAAAAAAAATATATTTTTTATATATTTTTTTCATTTCTTTTATTTTTATATTTATATTATATATATTTATATATAATATTAATATTATTATTAAAGGGCCCAGAGGTCCCCAGGGCCCCCTTTTTTATCATTTTTTTTACTTTTTTATATTATTTTATTTCTTTTTTTTAATATATAGATGCATTTTTATTAAAGGGCTCAGAGGTCCCCAGGGCCCTATGTGTCAAACCCCCTTTTTTTATAATTGTTTTTTTTTATTTTTGTAAATGTTTTTTATATATAAAAGTTTATTTCTTTTTTATATATATATTTTTTTCTTTCTTTCTTTTTTTTAAAGGGCCCAGAGGTTTCTTTTTATTAAAGGGCCCAGAGGTCCCGAATGGAAAGCCCCCTTTTTTTTTGTAATTTCCTTTTATAAAAAAAAAATAAGGTCCCTGGGGCCCCAGTTGGCAGCCACCCTTTACAATATATATATATATATATATATATATATATATATATATATATATATATATATATATATACATATATATATATATTCTCTCTTTTTTTTCTTTTTGTAAAGAGCCCCCCGCTTCTCAATTCGCGGCAGCAGCCCCCCCCGCTTCTCAATTTCATGCGGCAGCACCCCCCCCGGTTCTTTGCTCCAGGGGGCCCATGCCCCCTGGTGGCGGCCCTGAGGAGGCCAACTGCCTCCCCTGTGTATCTATCACTCTCAGTGCTATCATGGGGACCCCAATTTCAGGGCAGCGTGGGCTCAAGGACCAGCTGCTTTTGGGAAAGTGCAGGGGGCCCCCCATGCAGCTGGGGCCCCTGGGCAGTGCCCAAGTGTGCCCTCTCATTAAGACAGCCCTGCTGTAATGCGGTGTAGTAATAATGCAGAATTTATATCAGGAGTTATTTCCAGCCTCACGTTACAATGAAGGAGTATATAAGACGTTTATATTTCTCCGTGGATTATCAGCACAACAGGATAACACAAAACTAACACAGATATGGGGAGTTTAGTCTTCTGGTTCATGAAATGGTCCCCCCAGATCACTGATCTCACTTGGCTTCCGCCCTTCTTTCTATCTTTGGGCTGCACTAGAAAGGAGAATTCCTGCTGACGAAGCGCCGAGGTCCACAGACAGGTCAGTAGGAGAGCCATGGAGAACCTTTCCTCCAAGTCATGGGTGGCCCCACTGCATGTGCTACAATACAAATCATATATTACCCACCCCAGGATATATCACCATTATCAATAATAAAAGTCCCCACACCTCCAGGCATGCAGTCACTGAGAGGCAGGGAGTCCATATCCAGGAAAATTATAACAAGTAAAGATAAAAGATATAACAGAGCAATAAGACGAGGTTTAATCACTTAAGACCCGGACCAATATGCAGGTAAAGGACCTTGCCCCTTTTTGCGATTCGGCACTGCGTCGCTTTAACTGACAATTGCGCGGTCGTGCGACGTGGCTCCCAAACAAAATTGGCGTCCTTTTTTTTCCCACAAATAGAGCTTTCTTTTGGTGGTATTTGATCACCTCTGAGGTTTTTATTTTTTGCGCTATAAACAAAAATAGAGCGACAATTTTTGAAAAAAATTCAATATTTTTTACTTTTTGCTATAATAAATATTCCCCAAAAAAGATCTAAATTTTTTTCCCCCTCAGTTTAGGCCGATACGTATTCTTCTATGTATCTTTGGTAAAAAAAAATCGCAATAAGCGTTCAACGATTGATTTGCGCAACATTTATAGTGTTTACAAAATATAAGATAGTTTTATGTCATTTTTATTAATATTTAATTTTTTTACTACTATTGGCGGCGATTAGCGTTTTTTTTCGTGACTGCGACATTATGGCGGACACATCGGACACTTTTGACACATTTTTGGGACCATTGTCATTTTCACAGCAAAAGATTCTATAAAAATTTTGAAAATGACAATTGCAGTATGGGAGTTAACCACTAGGGGGCGCTGTAGGGGTTAAGTGTGACCTCATGTGTGTTTATAACTGTGGGGGGCGGGGCTGGACATGTGATGTCATTGATCGCCTTTCCCTATATCAGGGAACAGACGATCACTGACAGCGCCACTCTGAAGAACGGGGGAGGTTTGTTTACACTCACCTCTCCCCGTTCCTCCTGTAACCAATCACGGGACTCCGGCAGTGATCGGGCGTGGCCACGGAGCTTCGAACCGGGTTGCGGCCACGCGCCCACGACCCACGGCTGGGCATTTAACAATCACGTACATGTACGTGCTTGTGCCCAGCTGTGCCATTCTGCCGACGTATTTTGGCGTTAGGCGGTCCTTAAGTGGTTAAAGACGTACGGCAGACCTTGCCAACCCTCCGCTCTGACATATAACACAGCGACGTACAGAGAACACTGAGCCAGTCACATCAGCCCAGGGCTGGACTGGGACAAATATTTAGCCCTGGACTTCATCCAGACCGCCCCACTTGAATTTTGTTTCATCACGCTGGTTTGCCGTTACATCAGAGGGGGGGGGGGGGGGCGGGGTCACTCGCACGTCACTGGGGAAGCCTGGGCTTTCCCTTGCGGCAGAGGGAGACAGGGTCAGGTGACGGGTGGCCCCGCCTGCAACTACATAAGCAATGTCACCGCTGAAGCCACGTCATTCACTGGGCTTTTTCCGGTGGAGACAGGTGATGCGTGCGATGGATGGACATCTCATCACTGGATCCTCCTGGACCTGGATGAAGAGGAGATCTTCCCATCGCTGGACTCCGGAGAGGAGATTACCCATCGCAGGATACCGACAGCATTGGAGCGGAGACCGAGAGTGGATTACCACCACTGGAATCTTTTTTTTTATTTTTTTTGAATAAAGGACTTTCACAACAGTGTCTTGTGTTTTTTTTTTTTTAACAATCACATACACATTCTTAGTGAAATGGTAGAGGTACAGTGTACCCCATTACTAATTCACATGGGGGGGGGGGGGTGGTCGGAGATCTGGGGATCCCCTTTGTTAAAGGGGTCTTCCAGATTTCGATAAGCCCCCCGCCCGCAGACCCCCACAACCACCGGGCAATGGTTGTGGGGATGAGGCCCTTGTCCTCGTCAAAGCATCCTCCCAATGTTGAGGGCATGTGGCCTGGTACGGTTCAGGAGGGGGGCGCTCTCTCGTCTCCCCTCTTTTCCTGGGGCCTGCCAGGTTGCGTGCTCGGATAAGGGTCTGGTATGGATATTTGGGGGGAACCCCACATCATTTTTTTTATAATTTGACACGGGTTTCCCCTTAATATCCATACCAGACCTGAAGGGCCTGGTAAAGGAATTTGGGGGGATCCCATGCTTTTTTTTTTTATGAATGAATTTTCTCTGTATTGCCGGGAGCTGACAATTCATTATAGCCGCGAGTAAATTTTAAATGCTTTTTTTTCCTTCAGAAATAAAATTTTGTGCAGAGACAGTTCTAAGCACGGGAAACATGCGCTACTTTACAGGCATACTATACACCCCCCAGGTACGAAATATTTCACTTTTATTGTTTCACTTTAATCACTATTAAAATCACTGCTCCCGAAAAAACAGCAGATTTTAAAACTTTTTTTGCATTGATACATGTCCCCTGGGGCAGGACCCGGGTCCCCAAGCACTTTTTTAGGACAGTAACTTGCATATTAGCCTTTAAAATTAGCACTTTAGATTTCAAACGTTTGAGTCCCATAGACTCGGATTCACAAAGCACTTACGCCAACGTATCTCGACATACGCCGCGTAAGTGTAAATATGCGCCGTCGTATCTGTGCGCCGTGCCCACAGAACTAAGATACGCCTTAAAAACTGACTTCATTTGACCGATGTAACTTGCCTACGCCGGCGTATACTGGGCGCATATTTACGCTGGACGCATTTGGCACTCCCATTGATTTTCGATGCAGATATGCAAATGAAGTAGATACGCCGATTCACGAACGTACTTGCGCCTGGCGCATTTTTTAAGAGATTTGCGTAAGGTTTACGTCCGGCGTAAAGTTATTCCCCATATTGGAGGCGCAACTCACGAAAAGGTATGGACCAGGGAACGGACGCCGTCTAATTTTAAGTAGTTTACGTAGTACGTGAATAGTGCTGGGCGTAGGTTACGTTCACGTCGTAGGCAGTGATCTGACGTATCTTAGGCAGTTGTTTCAACGTGATTGTGAGCACTGGGATGCGTCCAAGGTACAACATATGCACAGTTAATTTTAAGTACTTGTCTGAAGCTCAGCCCATCATTTGCATGGGGTCACGCTTCAATCAAATGTATCACGCCCACTTCCAGCCCACTTCCTTCTACTTTGACTTACGCTGACTTACGCCTACGAATATACGCTACGCCGCCGCAACGTTGGGAGCATTTGCTTTGTGAATTCCATGCCTCCCTCTCTGCGTTGCGTCGGCGTAGCGTAAAGAAGATACGCTACAGCGGGATAAATATGCGCCGAGGTATGTGAATCTGGGACTAAGTCTTTAACGAGGTTCTAAAGTTCACACAAACTTTTGGTCTGTTCACAGGTTCTGGTGCAAACCAAACGGGGGGGGGGGGGGGGGGGGGGGGGGTGTTCAGCTCATCCCTACAAATAACACGCTCATCTCTTCACCACACACAGCCACAAAGGCAAGAGAATTCTTGTTGGCCCGTGTATTGGCGCTCTGACAAACACACTTAGACCAAATTTTAATTGTTCAAAGGATTTAAGCAAAATAATCGGCCTTCACGCATTGGTCACTTCATCCAATCTGGTCCTTTTTGAAAAAAGTTTGGACACCCCTGATCTATATGGTTTTTAATAGTAATCCTAGAACCCCAGCACCGCAAAAAAAGCGTGCCAACCATTTAGCCGCCATACTGTCCATGTTTCCACCCAAACACGTCGATGGACTCGGCCCGGCTATCCCGTTTCGGTTAATCTTTTTGACAGGCTGAACTTTTGCCCCCGCGCGTGAAAGATCTTCAGATACAGTTCTGCATCCGGCTTCATTGTCTTGAATTTAATTTACTGTATTTTTCGAAATTTCTCACCGTATAAAACAAAAATATATATTTTTTTTTTTTACTTTCCCACCGTGGGAAATATTTAGTGAAATTTCTGCCGCCCTCGGCCTCTCCCTCCCCGGAGTGTGCGATGGCCGGAGAAGGATAATTGCGGGCCAATTCGTCCAAGAGAAGTTGGACGGCGAGGATGAGATTCCCGTTATACGTTGGAGCGATGCGCGGCTGAGCGTTCCCAGTGCCGCGCCTTGACTTTCATTCCGTCCATACATCACTGGGCGCACCGCTGACAGTCCGCCTGTATGGAAAGGCTGTGCCGTGTGTGTGACTGTAATGTGACACAGCTGGGTCCGACCTCTATGATATTCTATATCCCCTCCCCCCGGCTGAGATCCAGCGTGCTTTACATCATCCTACAGATCTCAAAGATGGAGGGTAGAGTAGTCGCAGCTTCTGTTACAGTTCTGTAAACCCCAAATTTATTCTTTAGAACATTTGGCATCGTGTCTCACTGTATAAAGTTTTATTAACCATATGAACACAAGAACACATTTCCAACATTTGGACAAAACTTAACCACTTAAGGACCCCTTCACGCCGATATACTTCGACAGAATGGCACGGCTGGGCACAGGCACGTACCTTTACCTGTCTCTTTAAGGCCCAGCCATGGGGGCGGCGGCGCGATCGTGACCCGGTCCGAAGCTCCGTGACCGCGCCCGCGGGACCCGATCGCCACCGGTGTCCCGCGATCGGTCACCGGAGCTGAAGAACGGGGAGAGGTGAGTGTAGACAGACCTTCCCCGTTCTTCATTGTGGCAGTGGCAGCGATCGTCTGTTCCCAGTTATAGGGAAAAACGATCACTGATGTCACACATCCAGCCCCGCCCCCCTACAGTTAGAAACACATATGAGGTCACACTTAACCCCTTCAGCGCCCTCTAGTGGTTAACTCCCAAACTGCAATTGTAATTTTCACAGTAATCAGTGCATTTTTATAGCACTTTTCGCTGTAAAAATGACAATGGTCCGAAAAATGTGTCAAAATTGTCCGATGTGTCCACCATAATGTCGCAGTCACGAAAAAAATTGCCGATTACCGCCATTAGTAGTAAAAAAAAAAAAACTATTAATAAAAATGCCATAAAACTATCACCTATTTTTTAAACGTTATAAATTTTGCACAAACCAACCGAAGATATGTAGAAGAATACGTATTGGCCTAAACTGAGGAAAAAAATGTTTTTTTTTTATATATCTTTTTTGGGGATATTTATTATAGCAAAAGGTAAAAAATATATTTTTTCGAAATTGTCGCTCTATTTTTGTTTATAGCGCAAAAAATAAAAACCACAGAGGTGATCAAATATGACCAAAAGAAAGCTCTATTTGTGGGGAAAAAAGGACGTCAATTTTGCTTGGAAGCCACGTCGCACGACCGCGCAATTGTTAGTTAAAGCGACGCAGTGTGGGATCGCAAAAAGGGGCAAGGTCCTTAACCTGCATAATGGTCCGGGGCTTAAGTGGTTAAGCCGCGTACACGGTCAGAATTTTTGCCAACAAACTTCAAAATGATCAAGTGTGTCGCCGTGTGTGCGCTCCATCAGACAGACTTTTTCAGTTTTCATCGGACAAAAGTTTGCTCTAAAAACGGACAAACTTTTCGGCAACAAAAGTCTAATGGTGCCTAGTCTGACCGTGTGTACAGCAAGCCATCGGACATTTGTACAAAGTGCAAGTACGCATGCCCAGAACCAATGTTAAAATCAACCAACAATAGCAGAAGTTGACCAAAGGGTGGCGGTAAATAGCTGAAAAACTACGTGGTTTGGTGAATGTTGGCTGAAAATGTTCTGCCGTCTGTATGCAGAACAAGTTCACGGCCAACGCCCTTCAGACAAAAATCCACAGATTTCTCCGACGAGGCTTTAGACTTTCATAAGGGGTATATTGAATTTTGAAACATGGTCTTGAATGAATTTGTTCATATTTTAGTTCAATATTGATTTTGTTTTTTGCAGCCCTACAAAAATTTACAAAATGAAAAAAACAAATAAAACAAAAAACAGTTTATATATATATTTTTTTAGAACAAAAAAGGCTTTCTCTTGGCGATATTGGCCCAGATTCACGTACATCGGCGCATTATCGGTCCGGCGTAGCGCACCGCCATTACGTTAGACTTGCGCCATCTAGCCGCGTAATCCCCCGATTCACGTAGCTTTTGCGCAGGAAATTGCGCAAGCGTAAGATTTTTTCCAGAGGCGTAAGGAGGAGTAATACAAATTGGGAGGGACGTGGGCGTGTTACATTGAAATGAGCCGTGACCCCATGCAAATGAAGGGCCGGCCGGCTCGCGCATGCGCGCTTGAAGCAGACCATGGTCAGCACCTCTGTGCGCATGCTCACAACTCGGGAACGGCGCAATCAGTGAAATTGGAAATGGACTAGGGCAACTTTATGAACTACGCAGACAGCATAAATAGACACACACAAATGCACTTCCTTTGCAAAAATACATACCTTTGTATCCCTCCCTCTACAGCAAGGTGCTTTTGTTTGTTTGTGACGTGTCTTTGAGATATTTGAGGACTGTTTTGCAGAGTGATTTTTGTCTTTTATGTGTTTTCTTTGTTGTTATTTTGTTTAAATAATATTTTTGCTGGGGCATTTTTTATTTTTGCTCGTCATTTATTTAATTTTTTTGGTTCTGTTTGTGTATGATTTTGGAATGTGGGGGTGATATTCCTGCGGGAAAAGGGGTGTCACCCTCATTTGTGGTGGAGAAGTGATCCCCAGGTCTGTGTGAATGGTGTATGAATGTACAGTGACATAATTGGAGCCTTGGCGTGGCGTTGCAGCTCACAAGTCCTGCATGGTGGACTGGTGCCAATCCAATGTGATGAGGATGTGGGGTGTGTGTGCTAGGGACCACAGTGGTGTGCATGCATGCATTCTCATTGTGCCATGATTAATGTGTGTGTTTAACGTGCAAAGATGCATAATGTGAGCTGGCATGAGATGGGGTCATGAGATGGGGTACCAGTGCATATGCAGAGTCACCTTGAAGGGAAAAGACAGGAGGATGTTAGTCATGCATGTGCCACTTGTGAGGTGTGCATCACGGGAGGGGATAGTCATGCCTGACTCCCATGTCACTCACCAACCAGCCAGCTGTCCCCATACATGTTCTGTTCGAAATCTGTGGGGATGGGGCTCTGATTGTATATGTAGCTGTCATGGGTGTCATGGGTGGTGCCATGTGTTGGGCTGCTGATGTCCTCCTGCAAGGTTGTGGTAATTCCAGGATGACATGAGGGGTGAATCTGAAGATGCGAGACACCTCAGAATCACTCATGCCAAAGATGTCTATGCGTGTGTGATATATCAAGTGAAGAGTGAGGGGCTTGTATCAGATAAGAATATTGTATTAGATTAATTTAAATTGTAAATTTTATATAAGCAAACAAAAAAAAAAAAAAACATCTCCCGTGCCCTCCTTAGTGCCATCCTCCGTGCCCTCCTCCTTCTTTGTTCATCTAAAGTCAGTAGTATAGCTATGTGCGACGATGCCCCTGGCATGTTGGCATACAGATTGTTGGGCAACACGTGTGACTGCTGAACTCCTCACTAACAGTGTTGCTTTATCTGACAAGTAGACTTTTTTTCATTTTTTAGACCAGCTTTTAGGTGCTCTAACTTTAGACAGAACATTTTGCTGTTGCGCACATCGCGTAGCCTGCGCAGCAACTGCGTTTTTTTGTGGATCCCCGCAACTCCCTCATTAGCATATTTGACTAGCAAATCAATGGTGTGTCTAGCGCATTTTTGCGCGGACGGATGCGTCTGTCTAACGATATTACGCCGGACAAAAAAAAGTAGATTTCTGGCGTAATTCGTTTTCTGAATCGCGCGCATCTAAACGCACGCGCACATTTAGACTTACGCACGCGCAACACCAGTTGCGCAGGCGTAATCGCTCTGTGAATCTGGGCCATTGTCTTGAACAAATTATTCATTTTATTTTTTGCAATCCACATTTTTTGTTTTATTTTTACAAAAAAACTTTTTTTTTTCTACTTTTTTGCATTAGTTTAAAAAAATATTGTTTTGTAGATAAAAGGTATAACTTGTGTTCTTTAATTTGTCCCATCTTAACTGAAAGATAAATGATGATTCTGTTACTAAATATTAAAAGGTTATTTATAAATGAAATAGTTATTTTTGTCTGTCTTTTTTTTGCTTTTTTTTTTTTTTTTAATGCAACACTGGAAACAATAATGAATAATGAACAAAATTAACCACAAAAAAAAAAGTTTCAATACTAATGCTAAAGTGCCGGTTCACACAGGGGCGACTCGTCAGACGACTTAGCCGCCTGAAAAGTCGCGCTCTGTTCTGTACTATGGAACCGTTCTAATAGGAGCGACTCAAGTCGCTCAGACTTAGGAAAAGGTACAACTTCGGGACGACATCAGGGCGACTTCCATTGACTTCAATACAGAAGTCATTTTGCAAGTTGCCTCTGAAGTCGTGTGCAGATCGCCTCGGCAAGTCACGCTGCCCCTGTGTGAACCGGCACTAAAAAGGTATAAATATAATTATAAATATATAAAAAAATATTTATAAAAAGCAGGAAAATATTTTTAAGAGCAAAAGGGAACAAATTAGTTAATTAGTGATTAATAGAATAAATGTAAACAATTTTTTTAATAGTTTTAACTCATCAGGTTGCTTTAACTGAAATCATATACATATGGAAGCTCATCCCTCATCTGCAGATGAATGAGACAGAGTATGTGCAAAAGTGGCAATGTTACTTTGTATCTCTTTATGCCTGAACAATATTTATAAACAAAGGGCCAGATTCAGAGAGCCGTAACTCCTGTGTAACTGGTGTTAGACTGGAGTAATTTCAAATTACGCGCGTTTTTTAGCTACTCGGAAACCTCAAACCATGAATAGACGGCTGCGGGCTTCAATTCGACTGGATTACGTGTTCGTACGCCTTCGGATCTACGCTGCAATAAAATTGCGGCCACTGGGTGGACTTCCCGTCGTTTTCCGCGTCGGGGTATGCTAATGAGCTTTTGCCGGCGATCCCAGAAATTACGATCTTCAATCGCAATCTCTTACGGCACCTTTAGTCATCTTTTTTTTACGTAACACTATACCAGCTTTTTGCTGCTCTAATATTAGACAGCCCATGTTAAGTGTGGCCGTCGTTCCCGCGTCGAATTTCTACGTTTTCCGGCGTCTTTTATTATTTTTTACGTAAGTCGTCCGGGAATAGGAATGTTCGTAAACGACGCTACTCAAACAACGAATGATGTAACGACGTGATTTCGCGCAATGCACGGCGGGAAATTTCTGAACGGAGCATGTGCAGTTCAATCGCCGCGGGGACGCGCTTAATTTAAATGCTTCACGCCCCCCAATCGCGTATTTCGATTACGCGGCGAGAAATAGACTACGCCGCCGTAGCGTACGGGCAAAAATCTACCAGGATTCGGTGTAGAGCCTGGTGAAATACGGCAGCGTAGAGTATTTCGATTACGCAGCGCAATATTAAGTGTATGTGAATCTGGCCCAATGTTACTTTGTATATTTCTATCGCCTGTCTGAGCAATGTTTGTAAACAATGTTACTTTGTATTTATCTGTTTGAACTATATTTATAAACACTCTGTCAGATGGTCTGTTATTTGTTTTTTCACAAACTGTCATTTCATACAAAAAATATTAAGCAAATAATTAGTGTGAATAAGAGGCAAATTTGTTACCTGGAGATTCTAATAGTTCCCGCTTCAGGCTGACAACACTGAGGTCGGGTTCACACTTATGCAAATTGAATGCGGGTTTCCCCACATTCAATCGCATAGAAGGAGAATGTGACTGGCTGTCTATAAAGCCGATTCGCATATCTCGCATATCTCTCTTTTTTGGTGCGTTTTTAGATTCGATGTCAGCCCAAATTTCGGGCTGAAATCGGACCTGAACCGGTGAACCAGCACGCACCGGACCGCTTCTGAGCACCGCATGCGGCGACAGTGTGAACCCGGTCTGAATAACTGTCTGTCAGTTAGTTGCAACTTCCTTTAGTGGTTAGTGGTTGGGCTGTCTATCTCCTACAGACCTGCAGGAAAGAAACAAAAGTTCAGAAGAAAAATATGTATTTTTTTAATTATTTTGTACTGCCGACTTTTATTTAACACTTTTCAAATGTCAGTTTTTTTTTCATTTTTTTTTTTTTTGAAAATATGAAATAAAATAAAACAATATTATTAAACCCACCTGCAAGGGAAAGGCATAATGAGCTAGCATAGCATACTAGCTCATTATGTGGCACTTACCTGAAATCAAAGCACCCAAAGTGCTCTTCACTCCCCTCTGCCATCGCCACGTCCCCTCTGAGCTTCTTCCTGGTATCGCCGCTCCGGCGCTGTGATTGGCCATAAAGGTGATGACGTCACTCCCACGAATGCGCGTGGGACGGCATTATGATCCCGCGCATGTGTGCGGGACAGCATAATCCACTGGCTGGGTCCACTGGCAGAATGCTGGGACGCGTGCGTGCATGTTTTCTGCATACATATCCTTAACCGTGTAGGTTTAGGAGATATTTCTTGCACCTACAGGTAAGCCTTAATCTGGGGCTTACCTGTAGGTGCAAGTTGTGAAAGTGGGTTTACAACCAGTTTAATTAGAGGGCATTTTTTGGTCCAATGGCACCTCGAGCGCGGGTGAAAGAGGAAATATTTAAAGACCATTATACTCTTAATAACCACCAAAATCCACATCATTTTTTCTTCCCAATTAGCTCCAATGCAATTCTGGAAAATTTGGAAGACGTTTTTTAGGGAATGAAAACTTTTTTTTTTTTTTATCACTTCAATTTTATTCAAAGATTTTCAGTATTCATTTTTTTTTTTTTATGTTTTGGGCTTTAAATGGCTCCTGGTTATAGAAGCCTTTTTCACCTTATCCAGGACTTTTTTCACCTTATCCAGGACTTTTTCTTGTGCCAAAAAACGACCCCTTCATTATTTTAAATTTGTACACATAAGAAACAAATACAAAGTACAGAGGGTACATTTATATAAAATTTTTGCTTAACTATTAGCCGGAATTTGCTGATTAACTATGGGGATTGTTCACCAATTGCATAAAGCCCTTCTGATCGAATGATCTTAGGATATGTTGTTTCTTCTGATCAATGGGATTTTTTCTCTTGTCGCCAAACATTCTCAGTAGGGATGAGCCGAACACCCCTGGGTTCGGTTAGCACCAGAACCTGCGAACAGACCAAAAGTTTGTGTGAACTTTAGAACCCTGTTAAAGTCTATGGGACTCGAACATTTGAAATCTAAAGTACTAATTTTAAAGGCTAATATGCAAGTTATTGTCCTAAAAAGTGTTTGGGGACCCGGGTCCTGCCTCAGGGGACATGTATCAATGCAAAAAACGTTTTATAAAACAGAAGTTTTTTCAGGAGCAGTGATTTTAATAATGCTTAAAGTGAAACAATAAAATTGAAATATTCCTTTACATTTCGTACCTAGGGGGGTGTATAGTATGCCTGTAAAGTAGCGCTTGTTTCCCGTGCTTAGAACTGTCCCTGCACAAAATGTAATTTCGGAAGGAAAAAAGTCATTTAAAATCACTCACCTTAGGGCTTAGGGTCTGGTATGGATATTAAGGGGAACCCTGCATCAAATAAAAAAAAATAATTATGTGGGGTTCCCCCCAAATATCCATTCCAGACCCTTCCGGTGTGATATGGATTTTAAGGGGAACTCCACCCCAATTTTTTTTTTAAAATGCCGTGGACCCACACACTTTTTTTCCTTCAGAAATAACACTTTGTGCAGGGACAGTTTTAAGCATGGGAAACAAGCGCTACTTTTTTTTTTTTTCCAAATGTTTTTATTGAAAGTTTTAAACAAACATAAGACACGTACAACAAAAAGGTAAACCAAACACACATAGCTCACATAGCTCAACATCTTACAGTGTTCAAGGTAGAATTGCTCATGAAACACAATAGTAACTGCAGTGCATACAACTAAGTAGTTTGACATATGATATAAATAATTGATATTTCAAGGGGAATTAGGGGGGAGAGTCAAGGTGCCCGCTCAACAACCGTGGCTTAACCAGCAGTTTTTGCCTCCTCCAGCCAAACCTGCCAGACCTTCTCATACTTTCGCGGGCACCCTCGGTTAGTATAAGTGTCTCTATACAGCGGAAGGCTGGTGTTCACCAGTCGCCTCCACTGCATCAGAGAGGGGGGTGTAGATTTTTTCCAGTGCATTGCAATGTTTTTGCGAGCGTAAAACAGCAATAAGCTAACTAAAGTGCGTTTCGCTGAAGTGGGGACAACATTCTCTATTATCCCTAAAAGGCAAATCTCCATGCTCAAAGGCAATTGCGTCTCCGCAATTTTGTTAGTCGTTTCCATCACTGCCTCCCAGTAGTGGACCACCTCCGGGCATCGCCAAAAGATGTGGGCGAAATCTCCGGGGGAGGTGCCGCACCTCCAACACTCCTGGGAGTGCGAGGGGTTCATCTTGTGTAGCCTGTACGGGGTGAAATATGCCCTGTGTACAATTTTAAATTGAACCAGTCTGTCTCGGATTGATACCAGAGTAGTGAAGGGGAGGTCCCATATCTCGTCCCAATCGTCCGTGTCTAGGGTAGGAATGTCACTTTGCCACCTGGAGCGTAACTCGGCAAGGGGAGGAAGGGACACCAGGAGTAGATAGGAGTAAAGACGCGAGGTGGGTTTAACGTCACAGTCAAATCTAAGCGTCCTCTCTAGCTCGGATTGAGCCACGACGCAAGATGAGAGCGGGAACTGGGCTGAAAAAGCATGTGACAGCTGAAGATATCTGAAAAGGTAGTGGGAGGGTATATTAAACTCAGACGAGAGCTCAGCGAAGGGCTTCAGCATATTCTGTGAAGTGATATGGGAGATTAATTTGATGCCACGTCTCGACCATGCAGAAGGGTCCGATAACCGATAGAAGTGAGCTAGGCTTGGGTTTATCCAGATCGGGGCGTTGGGTGAGATTTCAGTGGGCTTGCATTTTTCAATGGCGAGGCCGGTTCGCCACGCCCGCAGGGTGGTAAGCATGGAGGGGGTCAGAGGGTAAGGCGCACGGGGACCCCGAAACAGTAAAAGCTGGAGGGCCTCCAGCGAGCCAACCACCGAGGCCTCAAGGGCGGTGGAGGCATTCGTACCATCTGGTCTCAACCACCAAGCCGCCGTCACCAATTGGGTGGCGAGGTAATATTTGTGACAGTCCGGGAACGCCATCCCACCCTGCGTCCGCGGCCTCATTAGCGTAGTGAGTTTATATCTAGGCGGGGAGGGGCCCCAAATAAAGGAGGAAAAAATTTGGTTTAATTTATTGAAAAAGGACTTGGGTACCCACTGCGGGGAGTGGCGAAAGAGATATGTAAGCTTGGGGATGATTTTCATTTTGAGAAGGTTCACCCTTCCCCAGACCGACAGAGGGAGGTTACTCCATGCCTTCAACTTAGATTGAGCCTCCATCAGGACCGGAGAGAGGTTAAGTGGGATAAAGTCGGAAGCCAAAGGCGATATATGCACGCCCAGGTATTTAAAATTGTCAACCCAGCATAGGGGGGTATCGGGGGGGGAGGTGGACCTGGCCGCCTGGTCTATCGGGAACAAGAGGGATTTGGACCAGTTCACCCTGAGTCCGGTTACCAGGGCGAACGTGTTCAAAACGGTCAGGGCGCCCCGCAGCGAGGGACCCGCATCGTTCAGGAAAAGCAACATGTCGTCCGCATAGAGGGCCACCCTCTCCTCCAGCAGGCCCACCCGGAGACCCTTGATATGTGGCGATGTGCGGAGAGCCTCCGCCACCGGTTCGATGGCAAGAGCGAATAGGGCCGGAGAGAGAGGGCAACCCTGTCTAGTGCCCCGATAAAGCCGAAAGGGGATGGATAAGCCACCCCCCAAACGCACCGACGAAGTAGGGGCCTTGTAAATCACCTGGAGCCACCCTATGAAGAGTAAGGGGAATCCCATCCTGCGCAAAGTTTCCCACAGAAAGGGCCACTCGACCGTGTCAAAAGCCTTTTCAACGTCTAACGAGGCCACTGTCCTCGTTCCGGTATTAATGTGTTGGGCATGGATGTTAGTAAAGAGCCTCCTAAGGTTAACGTCTGTTGACCTCCCAGGCATGAAACCGGTCTGGTCGGAGTCTATCACCGTGGGCAGCATGGGATATAATCTGAGGGCCAGTAGTTTGGTAAGGATTTTAAAGTCTGTGTTCAGCAATGCAATCGGACGGTAGGATGCACATGCAGTGGGATCCTTTGGGGGTTTATATATCAACGTCAGGTGGGCATGGTACATGGACGCGGGGAGGCTGCCCTCAGACAGGCACGTGGTATAGAGCTGTGCTAGCAGGGGGGCTAAAAGGCCTACATGGGCTCTATAGAAGTCTAGTGGGAGCCCGTCCGGCCCAGGCGCTCTGCCCGGTGGAAAGGACTGAATAGCCTTTTGAACCTCAAGCGCAGTAAATGGTTGTACTAGGGCCTCCCTCTCCTGGTCAGAAAGCCAACCCAGCGCCAATGGGTCTAGTAGCTCATTGAGCATCTCAGGACGGAAGTCAGCAGGCAGTCCAGAAGAATACAGGGTCTCGTAGAAATCATTGAAAGACTGTAAAATGTCACGGGGGGAGGACACAGACACAGACCCCCCCCCTTCCCCCGGGACCCGAAGGAGAGATATTGTCGTAAGGGGTTGGTCATGGTGTGCCATCATGGCCAGGAGACGACCATTCCGGTCACCTTGTTCAAAGGCTCTCTGTTTGCCCTTGTGGGTTTCTAGCCGCGCCGCCTCCGACATGTGTAAATGTAGGTCGCGTTGAGCCGCCATCATCAGATCGAAATGATCCGAGGAGGGGTCAGAGTTGTATGTGTCAGAACGGTCGGTGACCAATTGTTCCAATTCGCTGGTTTGTGCCGAGTGTTGTTTTTTGACACTAGCTATGGAGGATATGTACTGCCCTCTAGTGTAAGCCTTAAAGGCGTCCCAGACAACATCAGGGGAAGAGGAGCCAGCGTTCCGGTCCCAGAATTCAGTCAGTAAGGGGGGTAGAGCAGCTGCTACATCGGGGTGAGTAACCCATTGCGCACCCAAACGCCAAAGCGCAGCACAGCGCGTTGCCGGGGAGCGGAGCACCACCTTCAATGGGCTGTGGTCCGACAGACCGCTCGGAAGATAGTCCGCCTCCAACACATCTGCCAACAGTGCAGGGTTGGAGAAGGCCAAATCTATCCGGGAGGCGGTCTTGTAGGAAGCCGAGAAACAAGAATAAGCTCTGACATCTGGGTGCTTCCACCTCCAGACCTCTTCCAGACCCACCGCCCGAGCCCAGGCCAGCAGGTCCGTACTCCGGGGCTTCTGTGGGGCAGGCCTGTCTAGCTCAGGGGACAGAATGGCATTAAAATCTCCCATCACCAGAACCCTCCCCGGGCAGAAGGTCGTGATTTTATCCAGAATCTCATACAGCAGGGCGGATGAGAAGGGGGGAGGGATGTACAAGTTGACAATAATATACCTTTGAGACCAGAGGGTAAGGACAAGTATCACATATTTGCCCAAGGGGTCCGTGCGGACCTCTTCAATCACACAGGGAAAGTTCTTATGGATGAGAATCGACACACCCCGGGCATATGTGGAATACGTGGCATGTATCGCCCGCTGTACCCAGGGTTTCTTTAGAGTTAGGATCTTGCTGCCCATAAGATGAGTTTCCTGGAGCAAGATTAATTGGGCCGGGTGAGACTTTAAGTATTGAAAGAGGGTGGCACGTTTGAACCTTGAGTTAAGACCCCTGACATTCCATGAGAGGATGGTAAAGGAGTCAGGTAAACTGTCAGCCATCAGGCCGGCGGGGTGGGAAGGGGGCAAAAAAATTTT
Source organism: Rana kukunoris (assembly GCA_029574335.1). Taxonomy (NCBI): domain Eukaryota; kingdom Metazoa; phylum Chordata; class Amphibia; order Anura; family Ranidae; genus Rana; species Rana kukunoris. Next base: position 551,552,593 of record CM056052.1, on the reverse strand, counting down.
GTGAGTGCATCATGAGGCACCTCAGGAGCAGCAAGATCTCGGACAAATTGTATGACATGAAATTAACCGTAGAGCACATCAGCATTAAAAGGAAGTATAAGACATTGAGCTTAACAAACACACTTAACAAATAAACCATCAACAACATTCCCAGGCACTAGGTGCCTTTCCGACTATGTCCCAACCCTCCGGCAACAGACCGGGGGGGTGGGAATAGTTTTTCCCCAAAAAACGTCAAAGAGAAGGGTGTAAATAGGCCCCTAAAAACTGGGGGCCCTACACTATGGCCACCAGGTCTTCACACTCAATGTGGACCTGCGGCCGGTGGCCAGTGCAGGAAGAGGTCAAATAGATCTAAACACGGAGCACCAAAAATAAAGAAATAAAAAAGTGAAAAGTAAAATAAAAGAAAAATTAGAAAAATGATAAGGAGGGGGGGGGGAGTAGCCGTCCAGAGTGCTACTGCAACTGTTGCCTTAGTTGGAGTAGTTCGCCACTCCTTCGTGTAGTGAGCATCCAGTCTCCCATTATGAGTAACGGGGCAGATTCCCAGTGCGACCATGGTACAGTGGCAGTCCAAAAATGAAGGAGGGGGGAGGAAGGCAGAGCTTGGGGGGCAGGGAGGCCATGGAGTAGGGTGAACCAGCAGAGGGGGGAGGGGGGTGAGCGGAACTCAGTTCTCAGTCAATAGAAATCAACAGCTTGGCACGCACATGCTCACCCATCCCCCTCCAGTAGGATCTAGGAACCAAAAGGTCTCGACGGCCATCTTAAGAAACGGACGAAGAGGAGCATCCTGAGCAATACAAAAATAAAATAAAAGAAAAATAATAAAGTTCAGGAATGGTAAATGAAAATTGAGAAGCACCCCTGAGCAGTAGCAGTAAGAGGGGATCGGTACCAGTCTCGTATTCAAAGAAGGCCCCGGTCAAATTGTCTTAGTAGTAACGGGAGAAGGGGAGCACAGGGTGAGGGGGTGAGCATAGCTCCGGGGGTGATCAACATAGACAACTGTAGTACTTGCCTCGGAGCGTGGTCCATCAGCGGGCCTCCAGCCAGGACATGGCCGCCTCCGGGTCAGTGAAGAAGCGCGTGCGTTCCCCGTCTATCACCCTCAGCTTGCTGGGATACAGGAGACTAAACTTGAGGCCCTGATCACGCAGGCATCTCCTCACCTCCGTGAAGGATCGGCGTTGGCGTTGTACCTCAGGAGAGTAGTCCGGGAACAGCATGATCCTGGCACCTTCATAAGTTAAGTCCCTCTTCTCTCTGGCAGCCATCAGGATTTGGTCCCTATCCCTGTAATTTAGCAGGCGTAGCAGAAAGGGCCTCGGAGGAGCGCCCGGAACCGGAGGCTTGGGGGGAACCCTGTGGGCCCGTTCAACCACAAACGTAGGCGGCATTGCAGGCAACCCCAGGAGTGAGATCAGGAAGGTCTCTGTAAATTCTGCAGGCCTGGGACCCTCCGCCCTCTCAGGGAGGCCCAGGACCCTGATATTGTTCCTCCTGAGCCTGTTTTCTGTGTCAATGGACTTCTCCTGCAGGGCCCTGACCTGCAGCTGCAGAGCATGTAGATCCCTGGAGTCAGCTCTGGTGGAATCCTCCAGCTGCGAGATGCGGCCTTCAGCCTCCGAGAACCGGGCCCTAAATTTGTCCATATCATGCCTAATCAGGCTCACGTCCGCCGCAAGGTGATCTATCTTCACCATGACGGAATCTCGTCCTTCTTTGATAGCCGCTAGGAGCTCGGCATGCGAGGTAGCCACGGATGCTGATGGATTAGGGAGGGGAGGAAAATCAACCGACATCTCTAGCACAGGGGGCCTCGTGGGGAAGATGGCCGCCGCGGCACTGGCACTGGCCGCCGAGGACGAACGGAGCTTACCCGGCGGTAGCGGAGGGGGCTTAGGGGTACCGGGTGCCTTCTTCCGCCCCAGGGTGCCTGGCAGAAGGTCACTGGAAGGAGGAATCCGCGCTGGAAACAAGTCAGGATCAACGTAGGAGCGGAGCTCAGCTAACACACGTCTGTTCCCTTTCACATCCCGGCCACGCCCCCAAACAAGCGCTACTTTACAGGCATACTATACACCCCCCCCAGGTACGAAATTTAAAGGAATATTTCACTTTTATTGTTTCGCTTAAAGGAATTATTTAAAAAACTGCTGCCAAAAAAAACTGCAGTTTTTAAAACTTTTTTTTGCATTTTTACATGTCGCCTGAGGCAGGACCCGGGTCCCCAAACACTTTTTATTTTACAAAAACTTGCATATTAGCCTTTAACCACTTAAGGACCGCCTACTGCACATATACGTCGGCAGAATGGCACGGCTGGGCACATCAACGTATATATACGTTGATTTTAGTACCCAGCCGTGGGTCACGGGCGCGCGCCCGCGGCGCGCTCCCGTGACCCGGTTCGAAGCTCCAGGACCTGGACCGTGGGACTCGCGGACCGGATCGCCGCTGCAGTGCGGCGATCCGTCCCTGGAGCTGAAGAACGGGGAGAGCCGTGTGTAAACACGGCTTCCCCGTGCTTCTCTGTGGCCGCAGCATCGATCGCGTCATCCCTGTTATAGGGGGACGCGATCGATGACGTCACACCTACAGCCACACACCCCTACAGTTGTAAACACACACACAGGGAACACTCAAAGTCCCAGCGCCCCCTGTGGTTAACTCCCAAACTGCAACTGTCATTTCCACAGTAAACAATGCAATTTAAATGCATTTTTTGCTGTGAAAATGACAATTGTCCCAAAAATGTGTCAAAATTGTCCGAAGTGTCCGCCATAATGTCGCAGTCACGAAAAAAATCGCTGATCGCCGCTATTAGTAGTAAAAAAAATTTTTTTTATAAAAATGCAATAAAACTATCCCTTATTTTGTAAACGCTATAAATTTTGCGAAAACCAACCGATAAACGCTTATTGCGATTTTTTTTACCAAAAATATGTAGAAGAATACGTATCGGCCTAAACTGAGGAAAAAAAATGTTTTTTTTTATATTTTTGGGGGATATTTATTATAGCAAAAAGTAAAAAATATTGCATTTTTTTTTAAATTGTCGCTCTATTTTTGTTTATAGCGCAAAAAATAAAACCTGCAGAGGTGATCAAATACCACCAAAAGAAAGCTCTATTTGTGGGGAAAAAAGAAGCCAATTTTGTTTGGGAGCCACGTCGCACGACCGCGCAATTGTCAGTTAAAACGACACAGTGCCGAATCGCAAAAAGGGGCAAGGTCTTTTACCTGCATTTTGGTCCGGGTCTTAAGTGGTTAAAATTACCACTTTAGATTTCAAATGTTCGAGTCCCATGGACTTTAACAGGGTTCTAAAAGTTCACACGAACTTGCCGTGAACACCCCAAATAGTTCGCTGTTCGGCGAACAGGCAATGTTCGAGTCGAACATGAGTTCTACTCGAACTCGAAGCTCATCCCTAGTTCTCAGGTTTCTTTTTTCTTATGAATGAATGTCCGACTTTTCTCTTATGATTTAATGTATTTTCACCTAGGATTGAATGTTAAAGTGGATGTAAACCCGATTCATGAAATTTGAGTTGGGCATGCCCAGAAGCTAGTTATGAAGCGAGCTTCAATGGAAAAGTGTGGTGAACGTAACCTTGTTTTTTGTGAAAAAAACTATGGTGTGTATGCAACATCGTCTTTGAAAGTGACGTTTCAAAAACGTCGTTTTTTACTTCACAAAAAACGTTGTTTTTTTCATCGCAAAAAACGACCGTGTGTACGCGGCATGAATCTTCAGTCCGGGGAGGTTGCTAAAATAGATTAGCAGGTTGCTGGCCCTATTACAAAAAACACCTCTTGAGAGTCTCTGCCTATGATGAGAGGGGGTGTGTGCCTTTCCTCCAATCAGCAATGTTAGCTATCTTGGCTGTATGCCCAGACATCACACTTAACCAGGAAGAGAAAATCTCCAAACATGATCTTAACTTTCTAAACAGTATATAAAGATGAAGACAGCAGATATACATGTAAAACTTATGCAGGGAGATTTGGTTCATCCCTGTGTTTCATCTGAGGCTGTTCACTTCACTGGGTGTATGGAGGGTTTACATCCACTTTAAGGCATTTTATCTTCTGATCAAATGTTTATAGAGTCATTTTTTAGGGTCTAATGTTCTTAGGGTCATTTCTGTTAGGACTAAATGTTTTTAACCCCCCTCCTGCCTGGCCTATAAACCAATGACAGCCCAGCAGGAGCACTGCTATGCTGCGTGGTGGACCCATGGGCCCCGCTGCGGTGCACTCTGTCACCTGCTGGGTCCACTGGACACTGTAAATGACAGATCATGTACCATGCCGGTACCATGTGATCGCTGTGACCAATCACAGCAGATCACATAGTGATTGTACACAATAGATGACTTCCTTTTTTGCCATTGATTGTGTACTAATGTGCTGATCTCTGTTATTGGTCACAGTGATCACATGGTACAAACAGGGCCGATCACAGGCCACCTGTGTAATGTTTTTTTTAAACATACTGTCACCAGTCAGTATCCCTGATCACCACTACACCAGTAATATAATGACGCCATATTGCACTGGTGACAGTATGTAAAACAACAAATACAAAACCCAAATGAGGACAAAGAATAGCCATGAATAAGCACTGATCCAGTGCGAAACGCGTCAGCTGCTCCTTGTTTTCTACTGCTGTGACCCTATTTTTGTACATGCTGTCTATTGAATAAAAGACCACCCATCAGGTTTTGGAGTGCGGCTATCCATTTTTCTTTGTCCTCATTTTGCTTAGTGCACCGCCAGCACCCTCGGTATCTTGCATCACCTGTAACCATTTAGTGATCCCACCTGGAGCGGTGACTCCTTTCTCTCTATCGTTTCTGAAATACAAAACCCAGCATAATAATGTTTGAAGTTGTTCCTTATAACTGAGGTCCTCCAGCCCTTATTAGCTTTGTTGCCCTTCACTGCACTCTCTCCAGTTTTAGCACATCCTTCCTCAGGATTGATGACCAGAACTGGATGGAATACTCCAGATGCGGACTAACCAGAGTTTTATAAAGTGGTAGGATTATAGCTTTATCTCTGGCTTAAATGACCTTTTTATTGCATGCTAATGTTCTGCTTGCTTTGCTAATTGTAGGTTGGCACAGCATGCTATTTGCCGAGTTGCCCTGGGTGTTTTTTTTTTTCCGGTAAAATGTTCCATTGGAACATTGTACACGACACCAATGTCCTTGCCTGATGTTTCCTCATCAACCTTGTGACAGAACCAGCTGTCACTGTGTGTTTTTGGAGGGGGCTGTGGGCTGGCCTCCTACCCACAGACTTTGGCCCAGAAGAGACTGAGAGACTTGAGGACAAAATGGCATTGAGATAATGTAATGTAATGTAATGTAATGCTACATCCTTTCTCCCCACCCCCCTCTTGTTACTGTGTTTTATTGTATTGGATCATGGCATGTAGACAAAGGATCTGGAGACACATCTCAGCAGGGGATGTCAAAGGAGTTGCTGCCTGCTTATCATAATCCCTTTATGTGTTTCAACTGTAGTTTCTGTTTCAATGTACAAGTGTTCTCATTAGTTCTTCCTTGTCCCCCTACCCCCTCTATGACAAGACTAAAGGGAGTGTTCCCTAACTGTCTTTTAAGTGTATGTTTTGTATTTAATAAACATTTGATGCTCTGCGTGTTTAACCCTCAACACTTGTGTGGTTTGCCTGGTGATTGGGGGGTTAAGGGCTGGTCATGGCGAGTCTGCCGGCTGCGGGTGCGTTTGGAGAACAGAAGACAGAGGTGTCAGGGACCTGACCATCACAGTATTGGCCAGAACCTTCATGGACGCCCACGGAGGGTCCTAAGACATGCACAAGCGTGTGCCGCGCATCAGCATGCATTGACGCGCATCGGTCTCATGTGCAATACGGCGTGACAGGCGCTGGCCCCAATGGCCCTATTTAAGTCAGCCTGTGACTGCAGAACATTGCTGGATTATCTCTTCAGTTCCTTGTCTACCTTGACCCTGTTACCTGATCCGTACTTACCTGTTGTGACCCGGCTTGCCTTGACCTCTCTTCCTGATCTCCTATTCGACCCTTGGCCTGCTTCTGGCTCTGCTTCCTGATCACCCGGCTTGACCTTTGGCTTGTACTTGGACCCTGCTCGTGTATGACCTTGACTCGCCCCTATATATGCTCTGGACTGACTTACCTGTGTATGACCCCTGGGCCTGGCTTCTGGTTTCTCTGCTTACCTGAACACAGCAAGCTCAGTTCTGCCTGCTTCAGTCATCCCTCAGTGGCTAAGCTTATCTGACTGCAATCAAGCACCTGGGCAACCGTGCTTCTTTGGGCACCACACTCCCTGTTCCCAACTCCAGGGGCGTGCTGCACTTAGCCACAAGGGGAGCCCTCTTAGCACCTTGATCTCCATACACCAGGGGCAGGCCACACGTGGCCTCGGGCCACTGGTTGGCTGCCTCTGGTGTATGGAGATCAAGATGCTAAGAGGCCCTCTGATTTGGCCCGCGACCTTCTGCTCTGAAATGGTGGATTGGCAAGCCCAGATCGCAGGTTGCCAACCCGCCACTCCACAGCATCAGTGTTGTGAATGAAGCTGGTGGTAGAGGAAGAAAGCGGCTGCGGAGCAGAGCCCCATAAGCCGATGCCTACTGTACAGCACCAGCTTTTGCCACAGGTGGAGTCTATGGCAAAGTTCAGCTAATCCACAGAATAGACACAGGTGCACTACGATGTACCCGCGGTGTGGGTAAACTGCAGCACGTCAGTGTGAAAGCAGTCTTAGGCCCTTTTCACACGATCAGCTCGACCAAATGGGACCCTAAATTCACCTCTATAGAGCGACAGATGTCTGTTTAGGCCCGCCTACCTCCAATCCGGAAAACAGAAGGGAGTTCATGCCCATTCATCTGGGCGGATCGAAGGGTCGAGTAGCCGTGACCTGTCATCCCCCCCCTCCGCTCATTGTGGCCCTTGACTGGTTACCAAGTTGCTTAAGTGTCCCTCGCTCTTCAAAAGTTCGGGCACCCCTGCCATACACGCTCCTGACAACAGGTCTGGCAGAACTGCCCAGCTGGTGTATCCGAGACCTGTCACAAACCTGAACCACTTTCTACGTTCGACCTTCTAGTGGCCACCTTAAAGGTGACTTTCTTTTACATGGGTCCTGCACACACTGGCTTCACTCTCCATTTTCCATCCAGAACTATTTTCCTGTCCTCAGGCACTCCCATCTCATAGAGACTGATTCTCATTTATTTCTCATACACAGCTATAAAGCCTGGGAATCCGCACCGATCGTAGAAGGATGGAGCAGATTAAGAGAGGCTTCTGGCCATGGTGACAAAGCCAGGCCACCCCCTTCCTCCCTTGTGTGCCAGGAGTGCTCATGGGAAGAACAGCGAAGACACGACACCTCCAGACTTGTCTTCCTCTGGACAGAATTACACAAAGTGCTGGATCGAACTAACTCACATGAGCTCTTGATCCATTTCATCTGTTTTACCAGATCCAGCTGTGTCTAGTCATCCCATCTACATCAGATGTAGATGTAAGATGAGTTTTGTGTACATGCCACGTCTGCTGGCACCCTGGCGACCATAAGAAGGTGGGTACTGCCTACATAGAGGAAACAGCAGGGGGCACCAACTAAGTGCAGGATATAGAACAAGTGGCAACTCACAAAGTGCACAAGGATAAGAGCGTATCGTCCACACAGTGCGGTTAGGTGTTGAGCCTCAGTGTGTCCTTCAGGAAGCCAGGAAGCAGATGCCCTACCTGCACCATTCTTGATATTCCCTTGGGGGACTGCCTACTTTTCTGTGAGACTATCTATACACCTTATATCCATATCATAGAACACCCCCAATTTTCCATTTTTTAACTGATAGCTTTGCCATTTCATTACTCAATGGAATGGAATTAAAACATAAATCAAACGAACAAATGAGAATTAAGAGATGAACACCCTGGCCTGGAATCATTTTGTTTAGCAAAAAGTAATCTGAAATGTTCACTCCTCACTGTAGCCTCCCTTTGTAGATATAACAGCTGAACACTTACAGAAATCTTTCCATGATGGAAATCAAATATTATTTGAAAAGTTCACTGGTTCAGAAGTTCTTTCAGGCTGGGTTCACACTGGTACGACACAGCACTAGTACTATACTTTGTATCCGACTTTTCCCTGTGACTTGAAGCCGACATACGTCCGTTTTTAAATGAACGGGGATCCGACTTGGATCCCTGCCAGGCACTGGCACTGTGTTTGATCTGAATCTTGAGGTAACTCCATGCCAAATTTGAAATAAAAAACCAACATGGGTCCCCCCTCCAAGAGCATACCAGGCCCTTGGGTCTGATACGGATTTAACCACTTAAGACCCGGACCAATACTCTGGCAAATGGCCCAAGGGGTTTTTGCGATTCGGCACTGCGTCGCTTTAACAGACAATTGCGCGGTCGTGCGACGTGGCTCCCAAACAAAATTCGCGTCCTTTTTTTCCCACAAATAGAGCTTTCTTTTGGTGGTATTTGATCGCCTCTGTGATTTTTATTTTTTGCGCTATATACAAAAATAGAGCGACATTTTTGGAAAAAAATCAATATTTTTTACTTTTTGTTATAATAAAAAACCAATAAACTAAATTTTAGTCAAACATTTAGGCCAAAATTTATTTAGCCGCATGTCTTTAGTAAAAAAAAAATCGCATTAAAAAAAAATTAGCTACCTAGCGGGAACAGCGACACTAATACAGCGATCAGAAAAATGATTGCTTAGTGATGCTGGCAATAGGGAGTGAAACGGTTAACTAGGGCGGTGATCAAGGGTTAAAACTTTATTGGGGGGGGGTGGGGGGGCTACCCTGACACTAACACTGACTGACTGTCACACTGTCTGTCACACTGACACTAAATACAGTAATCATACATGTATGATTACTGCATTCAATGACACTGTGACAGGGGGGAGGGGGGGGGGGGCGATCGCGGGGGTTAAATGTGATTTTGTGTGTGTGTAGTGTAGTGTTGGTGCAGGACTTACTTGTTGTGTTGTGATCTCTCCTCAGCGGCGCTTGAAACAAACGCCGAGGGAGAGATCACGTCGCTTCTTCCTTCCTGTGTTTACACAGGAGGAGGAAGTGACAGGTCAGGCGGGCGCGCGCATTGGCTGGGAGCGATCCGGAGGGGGCGGATGAAAACGGATAGCCGCCCCCACTTGTCGGATCGCTCCTGCAGCCGCGCGGACCGCCGCATGTACGGGGGGGTGCCTGTCGGTGCCATTCTGCCGACGTAAATGTACATGCGGCGGTCCTTAAGTGGTTAAAGGGGAACCCCTACGCCAAAAAAATGGCGTGGGGGGTCCCCCCAAAATCCACCCAAAGCATCCTGTCCCCATGTTAATGAGGACAGGGCCTTTTCCCGACAACCCTGGCCGTTGGTTGTTGGGGTCTGTGGGCGTGGGGCTTATCGGAATCTGGGATCCCACCCCCCAACCCTATGTGAATGAGTAGGGGGTACATCGTAGAGCAGAAGAGTTGAAGCTGTTATAGCTGCAAAGGGCGGGGCAAACTCAATATTGAACCCTACAGACTAAGAATGAATGAATGAATGAATGAAAACTTATATAGTGCAGCACATGCAAACTTAATCGCCTCTGGGCGCTAGTTGTTCCTGTCTCCTTTGGTATCAAAAGAGATGAGTCTTGATCTTTCTCCTGAATGCTGAGTGGTTCTCCTCCAACCAAATACTGGTTGGTAAAGCGTTCCATAGTCTGGGACCTTGGACCGCAAATCTCCTTTCTCCTTTGGACCTGTAGTTGGCTTTCGGTATCTGGAGGAGATTTTGGTTGGTGGATCGCACCAATGAAGGGCTCTCAGTGAGGGTGAGATTGATTCCCAAGGTTTTTTCCCAGTCACAAGACTAGCGGCCGTATTTTGAACGACTTGAAAACGAGCGATTTGGTACTTTGGGAGTCCGAGGTAAAGGGCATTTGCATAGTCCAATCTTGAGTTTACAATTGCTCCCACCACGACCGCTATGTCTTCCTTGGGAATAAAAGGAGTAAGTCTGCGTAGTAGGCACAGCAGATAGTGAGATCCGCTGACTACTGACCCTATTTGTGCGTCCATTGTCATGTAGGAGTCGAAGATGACCCCAAGACTTTTGACTTTGGTGCTAGGGGTGATGATTTTGCCCAGAATGGGCGGGGGGGTCCAGGTTGTTGCAGGTTGATTCATATGCTTGGCGTGAAACAGGAGAAGTTCTGTTTTCGCTCCATTGAGTTTAACCACTTTAGCCCCGGACCATATTGCTGTCCAAAGACCAGAGCACTTTTTGCGATTCGGCACTGCGTCGCTTTAACTGACAATTGCGCGGTCGTGCGACGTGGCTCCCAAACAAAATTGGCGTCCTTTTTTTCCCACAAATAGAGCTTTCTTTTGGTGGTATTTGATCATCTCCTCGGTTTTTATTTGTTGCGCTATAAACAAAAACAGAGCGACTATTTTGAAAAAAATTCAATATTTTTTACTTTTTTCTGTAATAAATATCCCCCAAAAATATATAAAAAAAATTTTTTTTTCCTCAGTTTAGGCCGATTCATATTCTTCTACATATTTTTCGTAAAAAAAAAATCGCAATTAGCGTTTATTGATTGGTTTGCGCAAAATTTATAGCGTTTACAAAGTAGGGGGTAGTTTTATGGCATTTTTATTATTATTTTTTTTCACTTACCTCATCCTTCCATTTTGCTTTTAAATGTCCTTATTTCTTCTGAGAAATCCTCACTTCCTGTTCTCCTGTCTGTAACTCCGCCGGAGGCCCGTGCGCGCGCCCCCCGCTGGCCCCCGAGTCCCGTGCGTGTGCCCGGCGGGCACGATCGCCGCCGGGCACACGTGATCGTTCGTTACAGAGCGCGGGAACGGGAGCTGTGTGTGAAAACACACAGCGCTCGTTCCTGTCAGCGGGGGAAACGCTGATTTTCTGTTCATACAATGTATGAACGGAAGATCAGTGATTCCCCCTAGTAAGTCCCCTCCCCCCATACAGTTAGAACACAAATAGGAACACACTTAACCCCTTCCCCGCCCCCTAGTGTTAACCCCTTCACTGCCAATGGCATTTTTATAGTAATCCAATGCATTTTTATAGCATTGACCGCTAAAAAAATGCCAATGGTCCCAAAAATGTGTCAAAAGTGTCTGAAGTGTCCGCCATAAGGTCGCAGTACTGAAAAAAAACGCTGATCGCCGCCATTACTAGTAAAAAAAAAAAATAATAATAAAAATGTGCGTTTCTCGGAAGTGAAAGGTCCTAACTTCACTATTTGTGATCGGTTTTCCAATACTTTTGGTAATATGGTGTATCTTAGATAAGCTTTTCCTGGATTTAAAAATGTAAAAACTTCCCTTCTGTAAACTTTAAGTGTCGTTTTGAAAATGTTAATAGATCATCTTTCCTGGATGCAGCTGAAAGTTTATGAATGACCTCAAATCCTGCAGTCAAAGACCTTGGAGATCCCTCTGTAGGCTTTATGAGGTGTCACCTTCTTTGGATTATCGCCTCCTTTACTTTTAACACGATACACATTTGTTGGTTTGGATGAAGATCAGAGGAGGATTACTGAGCATAAAATGGAAACTATACGCCACTTTTAGGTCCAGTCCTGACTTAACAACTTCCTGGTCCAATATCCAGAATTTTGTTGCCTTCGGTCGTTTTATGTTTTGGGAGTTCATATCCCAGCTTTGTGCGCCGGTCTCCAGGAACGCAAGGTTAGCAGAGCAGTAGAGCTTGAGTCCTGTTTCTTGGTATACACTTAGTGTTAGAGTTACAGGAAGTGTTGGGGTTAAAGGGAGGGTTAGCGTTGGTGTTACAAGAAGGGTTGGTGTTGGAGAGCGGGGGAGGGTTAGTATTAGGCTTACAGGGAAGGTTGGCGTCAAAGGCGGCTCCTTAATTAGGCAAATTAGGCGATCGCCTAAGGCCTCACACTCACAGGGGCCTTGTGGCCACCTAACTTACCCAATGCATTACCCCAGTTTTGAGGGACAGGGGACCTTAACGTTGCTGTGCTCAGGCAGCAATAAGAGCCCAGATTTAGGAGTGGGGCCGCCAGCATCCCTAACATCTAGTAAATATCAGTGACACCACCCCCAGAATGCCCTCAGTCAATGATGTCACAAGGGGCGGGTTCAGCAGATGACATCGCCCAGGGGGCCCCCGCCCCTTAGTTATTAAAAAGCAGGATCTGGGGGCCACCTTGTTAAAGGGGGCTTCCAGATTCCAATAAGCCCCCCCTGCCCCAGACCCCCACAACCTCCGGCCAGGGTTATGGGGAAGAGGCTCTTGTCCTTGAATTATTTTTCCCCATCATCAGTGTGAGTGGGGCCCCATGTCAAGTTTGCCTAAGGCCTCACAAAGCTTAGAGCCGCCTCTGGTTGGCGTTACAGGTAGAGTTATAGGAAAGATTATTTTTTGGGATTGCATGCACTTCTGATGCCGGGTCAGCCTCAATGCATTCACTTCGGATCCCGGATCAGCCTCAATGCATTCACTTCGGATCCCGGATCAGCCTCAATGCATTCACTTCGGATCCCGGATCAGCCCCAGTGCATGCGCTTCTGATCCCGGATTTTTTTAACAAAAATATGTAGCAGAATATATATTGGCCTAAATTGATGAAGAAATTAGTTTTTTTTTTTTGTAATATTGGATGTGTTTTATAGCAGAAGGTAATTTTTTATATATTTTTTATTCTGTATTTTTTCATTTATAGCGCAAGAAATAAAAATCGCAGAGGTGATCAAATACCACCAAAAGAAAGCTCTATTTGTGGGGAAACGATGATATACATTTCC